>JAOXYL010000042.1:8400475-8417055 GCA_028564955.1 Terapon puta
TAGATAGATAGATAGATAGATAGATAGATAGATAGATAGATAGATAGATAGAACATGAGATTAGATTAAAAGTTTAATGACTGTTTATCTTTTGTTGCAACAATCTTGAGTAAAACTGTAGAAATGAAATGTAATGCTCTGGGAATGTGTGCTATGTTTTTGATTGGCCAGCAGAGCACCTTGTTGAATGACGTAGTGATTAAAGTTAAGTCGTCAGGTTAAACTTTTATGCAGCGTGAGCTTGCTTTTTTTTTTCCTGAACATGGCCATAACAGGCGACTTAACTCAGGTCAACAGTGAAGACATGCAGAAACACAATTTCTGTCTCCTAAAGGGTCTGCTGTTCTCAAACTGGTCAGTATTCTCTTTTTTGGGTGGAGCTGCATATTATGTTGTAGGATTTTCTGGTCAAAAACTAAACCTCACTTGTGTGGCATCTGCTGAGCTTTGGCGTGTGGTTTCATTCACACGATGTGCATTAGCAAATGCTCACTGCAGCCATCTGTGGGCACCGCGGAAAGCCTGTAGGGCTCTGCACACACCACTTGCATTTACATATTGTCAAGCAGTATGTCTTATGCAGATATGAGATCTTATCAGTCTGACTTACATGTTAATGTCACCGTTCCCCCTTCAAAAACACAATTTGTTCAGAGAACTTGTTTTGGAATATGTCGTGCAGAAAGCATTTTCTCCATCAGCATATGTGGACCTGCAGAGTGTATGCTGTGTGTGTGTGTGCTCATGTCTACTGTATGCGTGTGTGTGTTTCCATGCGTGCGTTTGTGTGAGTGATTAATGAACGTGGCTGGATGGTGTCAGCGGGCCATGACAGCACGACTGCGAGGAAATCATTTCTTCTCTCTCTGCGGATTGCTGATTCAGAGCTTGCAGGATTTTTTTTTTTTTGCTGATTGCTAAAATCACATCATAAGGGTGCTGTTATAATAACCCCAATCACAGCATCACAGCAGAAGGCGAGGGATGCCGCCATCAAAAAGGAAATAAAAGCGGCCGTAAGCGATATTAGCTCGTATGGGGGGCGAAAGGCCAAGGAGGAGGGTTGAAATGCGGCAGCATCTTGTATAACCATATGTATCCCCCCTACATCAGCAATTTATGTTGTGTGAAAAAGCCATACAGGTCGCTTCAAAAGAGAACTGGACATTTGGATTTGGGACTTTCAAACATTATCTCTGTGACTTAATCTGCATGGAGAGACTTCTAAATGTCAGCATTAATGACCATTTGCATAAGGAGGAGAACAGTAAGCCTATCATGAATAATGAAATGTCAGCAGAGGAGGGATAGCTTTCATATTCTGTGTTGCCACCAAGGCGATGGCTTTGAAATTTCCTATGCACACTCGGATGAGAGAGATGAGAGGATGGAGGGACAGAGACAGCAGGAGGAAAGAGGTGAAGAGACTGACAGTCGTGGACGGGGAAGCCACAGATCAGCATGGAGGAGGCGAATTGAGACCAGGGATTACACAAAGACCTGGCTGGCTGTTACGCACCATTATCCATTTTCACTCCATTATAAAAAGTTCTCTCGCCGGTGCGGTGCCATGGCTTGATTGGCTATTTTCTTCTTGGCCATTTGGTGCGGAAACTCTCAGAGCATATCATGAGGTTTATCGAGTTCGACCTTTACTCTCAGGCGTCCGGCGCTCGGTTGGAGGAGCTGCGTTGCTGGAAATGAGAAGTTTGCAAAGAAGGCTGTTCTCAGAAAACAACTATCCCCGTAATATGCTGGAAACCATTTTAAAGTAGCATAAAAAGTACAAGATCCAAACCATTAAAGAGGTAACCAGCATTGCTATGTATGGATAAAGAACAGTTTTACTATCTGTTAAGTCCTCTATCTTATACCATCTTTTAAAAACTATATAATACTAAATTACTAAATTAATAAATTAAATTAAAACAGCAGTTCCTAAAATTGCTCATATGCTCTTTGTGATTATTTGCCACATTTATGTCTATGTATATGCCTTTTTTGCTCCGCTTTTGGTCTCTACCAACTCCTGAGGGAGAAGCAGCCAAATGGCCACCTGTGTTCACCAGCTGGTCTCTGACTGTATCTGTCTGCTATTTTGTGCAGGACAGGTAGTGTACAGCTGAAAAAAAGTGACCTGCTGAGGCTGAGAAGAAACGCTATGCCTTGTCACCGTGAGGTTGCCAGGCAAACAAGTACTGAGTGGATGGACAAATTATTTTTTGGCAAGAAACAGCTACACTGCATAACTTACACGAAACCCTTCTGAGAGAGCCAGGATAGCTATTTCCCCCTGCTTCCAGTCTTTATGCTAAATTAAGCTAATTGCCTCCCAGCTCTAGCTCCTTACTTAATGCACAGATATGAAAGTGCTATTGATCTTTTCATCTAACTCTTGGCAAGAAAGCAATGAGCATATTTCAAAGTCATTTTGACAAATACTGTTCTTTTTCTGGCTCCCGTTTAGTTTACTTATGTGACTTGTTCAAACGAAAGCAAAGAGATGATGAAATATTAGATATAAACACCTAAATCTTCAAACAGCACTATTGTGCACACACACACACACACACCTTCAGCTTCAACTAACCTGACCAGCATTATTGTAAGAAATGCTGCTGCGACACATCTTTTTATTTATTGGCCTGAAGCCACGGAGCGGTGAGATGTTCCTCATTGGTTTGGCGTTTTGACGATGCATCCATGGCCCGGAGGGGGGGAGGGGGAGTTAACGGCCAGTGTCTCATCATCTGGCCGTGCACAAAGTTAGTTAGAACACGTTTCCTGCTTCATTTCATTGCTGCATTGCACCAAAATCTCCCGGGCTGCTTCACGTTGCTGTGGAGCCCCGGTGCTTATGTTCAAATGACAGATCCCGACTGATGTTTTATCTAATCCCGCAGAGCAAAGGTGAGCAGAAACACCATACATCAACCTGCCACGGTCTATTTGGGCACTTAACCCGGCCTCAACGTCTCACCGTATGCTTTCCACCTCAGCGACAGCAGATACAAATTCAGTAACTTGTTAAGCTTCATTTAGTGAAGATGTTTTTTTTTCTCTTCATTTACGGATTTAAAACGTCAAAATCATGTTACAAAACGATACCACTGTATGACTGCATTGAACCATCTCACCACTTAGAGGCCACTACCAGGCCTTTTACAGAGATGTTTCCGTACTTGGCTAACTGAAACCATTGACAGCTGTGCCGACCACGTCAGTCATCTGTATATGAATCATTTGACAGACGATGCTGTTGCTGTTACCGGTCGTCTAGCAGTAATGTTAATGTTTTTGGTTAGCAGATGCCTCTGACTGCTCTTCTCTTTGAGGTCAACACTTATGTAAATAAGATGTATAAAACAGTACAGTACACGTACAGTTATGTGTCATCTATAATTATTGTTATAGTCAAGCTTTTTCAAATTATTTAATGATATTGCCTGTATCAAATCCGATTATACATTGCCTTATATTTGCCTAAATGCTGATTAGATAAGCACCTGAAATGCTGACATAGCATGTGCAGCCTTCTAAATACAATACCCTATTTTTCATAAGCTTCTAGATGCAAAAAGTCTGGTTCAAAAATACTAGTTTAAATGATATGACTAAATGAGTTAATAGGAATAGCTCATTCATGTAGCCTCCTGAAGCCTCTACAGTTGTGTTTCAAAATTAATATTAGTTTAAAAAAAGCGAATATATGTTACAAAATATATTTAACCAGTGTTTTCCGGTCACATAGCTTGCTGGAAAATACTATTTCACACTGGTTTTGCAAGTGCAGTGTATTTGTATTTGTTCAGTCTGCTCTTTGTAATTGCCCCGTCAATAACTGTGTTGCTGAAGGGCTTTAGAGTGCAATGTGAGGGCCTCAAGCTTGCTGGTTTCCTCCTGCAGCGGACTGTGGGCCTGGTGACCACTGGCTGCGGTGTGACAGACAGACAGCTGAGGCCTGAAGTGTTGACAGGTCGTCTGAGGGGCCACGATGGCGTCATAGAAGAGAGAGCCCTAAGCAGAGTCAGTCATACGGGCTGACATGTATTCCCAGCCCAGAAACATGTCCCAGGCACGAACAAGCTCTGACAGAAAACATGGACTGAAAACACGAATTTCTGATTGTGTAAAACAAATGAATTGATGATCGGCTTTAAATAATATGTATATCATATTCAGTTCATTTTTGATTGTCAGTTCTTGACACGAATACACACCGAAAGCTCTTTGCAAGCCTGACATTATGACAGTATTAAACAAAATGATGCAGAAAGACAACATAGTGCTTCATTATCTCAGTGATTTTTGTGCTGTTTAAGGCAAAACTTATTATTAAACTTATTATAAGGCTAATTAAGTCATAAAATAAGTTCAACACAGACTTCCAGTATGAACTACACATCATTATGTGAGAAGAGGGTACAGCAATTAAAAAAATAAATAAATCTGCTGCTTGCATCACTGATTATTGTCACTGCTCATTGCATCTGTCTTGTTGCTAAAAAACTCCCACCTGCTGTGGTTCAAAAGATACAGATGATAACAAACACAGTAATGTGATGGGCCAGAAAACCACAACAATTATTAAAACGGATATAAAAACTGCATTCGATTTGTTGTGAACTACAAAGACAAGTAATTACATATACCACTGGTAATATTAAATAGTGATTGTTACAGCGTTAACACATACATGAGAGCTATTATCTAAGTGTATTTCCCAAAGTGATCAACTTTAAACATTTTAAAATTTCAATATACATTTATAAATGCTGTACAGTATGATGCCTAGCATTTGGCAGAGTTTGTGATGAGTCTTATTTAGAATGAAGAGGGATTGTGAAATTGATCTGAAGTCAGGACCTGGATAAATTGCCTTCTGTCTGATGCTGAAGGTCACTAATGATGTTGCAAGCTTCCAGCTTTCTTGTTTTTGTGATATTTGTTCAAAAGCGGTGATGTGGAGGGTCAGTGCTTTTTTCTAGACGGACTCTTTCCCTGCACAGCGCAGAGATGTTACAGGCCCTGGGAGGCCATCAGTGATGTGAAGCTCCTGGCTGTAGACTGTGGTGCTGCTAATGAGTACAATAATGACTACAAACTGCTTTTTTTCTCTTACTGACTGATGTCCACCTACCAGGCTTCAAGGTTTGTCTTCACAAATGGTTATTTCCTCACAGTTTATGATTAGACCAACTGCTCTCCCCCGCTAAAATAATGGGAGAAAAGAGCACATCAGTGGACTGAGTCACCACTTTGTGTCTTATATATTTTCAAAGACATAGTTCTTGATATACTCTATAAATACTTAAAGGACAGGTATTATAATTAGATGTAATTCTTTTTGTGGAATGCATTAATAGTGTTCTAGACAGATAAAAATCACCAGTAATCACCATTGTTGTGATTTTTTTGTACTAAATCACTTAATTAAATGTTTTATGGATTTATAAAAAGTAGTTTCTTTTCTCTGTGCAACTGAAAATGAGACTAGGTACATATAGCTTGGCCTGTGCTTGAAAAACTTTGCTCCACAACTTTTTGTCCAAAATGATACTTAATCCACTTTTCACAAATGTTCTCTACATTTTTTCTTATTTCTAAAAAACTGACAAAACATACTGTGTATTAATAACTACACTTTGTTGCCTTTGTCCAAATATAAGATCCCTGTAATACATCTAACCTTTGTGAAACTCATAATTTTTCAGTTGTTGTTGACAATGTGTCAAAGACATGCTTATTCAAGTGTTTTTGGAGGCTCTTGCTCGTGGTGCTTATGAATTGCATTGCATTACATTCAGAGGTGTCTGTGATATTTTGTGCCCACTTCTTAATGCCAGTGGGTTTGCGTCAACTCACTGCTCTTTGAAGATAGTAAAACATATTTGTAATATTGCAACGAAAACAGGACAGGTACATTTCAGTGGATATGATGCAAACATTGGTGGTTCTCATGGCGGCGTATTAGAATTAAAATATGCAAGACTGAAACCTTTAAATAATTGTCTGTCTGAAAATACTCAATGACACTGCACAATTTGTTCTCAATGGATCCCTCTCTCTTGTGACTTCCATCCTAGCAAAGCATTTCCACTTCATTAGTAGATTACAGTTTGTATCAGCTTCAGTGGGACATTTGGCTGCCTCAGTGTTGAAACATTCTTTTGAAGATTTTTTTCAGTATGCCAAGAAATACTGCTGTTGAGTATTTATGACAGGACATATTTTAATCAAACTAAACTTGCTTTTCTCTTTCTGCCCCTACAGGCTGATGGTCTCCTCTGCTGAGTTCTAAAAGGACTGAGGTCTTTCCAATTTGAGATCTGCTATCTCCATTTCAGCCCTGTCTGGCTACTCCCATCCAATGGAATTAGCTATCATTACTTAATCATTAGTTTCCTGGCAGTTGACTGGCTCCTCAGCACTAATAAACTGCCTTAAGTCTGTCTTGGAATAGAAGACCAGAAAGCAGAAAAAACAGGCAGCTTGCATTTATACTAAGAATTGAATTAAAGACTTTTAGTGGTGAGCATCCACACACCAAGATGGATGAAACACATAACAACAGGACTTCGCTGGTTAAAGGTGCAAAGGACATCGCCAAAGAAGCCAAGAGACAAGCTTCCAAAAACCTCAGCAAAGCTGTTGATCGTGCCTCAGATGAATACTCAGCTCATCGAAGCTACAACCGTTTTGAGAACGAGGATGAAGAAGAAAACAACTACAACACTTACGGTCAGCAAGACGGTCACTACGGTGATGAAGCAGCCAATGACGATGACGGGGCCTCGAGTGACGCCACAGAGGGCCACGACGATGAAGATGAGATCTATGAAGGGGAGTACCAAGGCGTGCCTGCCTACAACGATGGGAAGCCAGTTGGTCAGGTAGCCCTGGGCCAGCCGGTGTCTGACAGTGTGAAGAGCCGCAAGGAGCTCGAAAATGAGAGACAGGCCGATGAGGAGGAGCTCGCCCAGCAGTACGAGCTGATCATGCAGGAGTGTGGCCACGGGAGATTCCAGTGGCAGCTCTTCTTTGTGCTCGGGCTGGCACTCATGTCAGATGGCGTGGAGGTGTTTGTGGTGGGTTTCGTCCTACCCAGTGCTGAGACAGACATGTGTGTCCCCAACTCTGGTGGCGGATGGCTAGGTAAGGACTGCAATAAAGCCAATGAGTGTATGCACTCTTCTCCAAGCCGGCATGATCAAATGATGTCGGTTCAAGAACAGTGTGTCAAAGTGAACAAAATAATCATGAAGTTACACAGGTTATGTGGTGCTGTAAAAAAAGAAAAACATTGGCGTGGTAAACATTTTTTAAAAACAAAATCAACAGTATACCCAAACATCCCAAAGAACCCAAGAGACCTGGAGGGGTTAAAAATACAGTTTCCTCCATCAGCTACTTAACAAGAAAATAAGGTCTTAGAACAGTCTTGGTTATTTCACTCTGGAGATCTGTGCGTGATAATATGCTCACAATGACAATGCTAATGAGCCGGTGTTAAGCAACTGTAATGTTCATCCTGTTCACCACCTAGTTTAGCATGTTAGCATACTAAATGTATCTAATAAGCAGAAAACGCACGCTACAGATGAGGCTTACCAACACTGTCAGACCTAGCAGGGATGTTTTCTCACATGTTGTCAGGTATGCCAGTCAAGTCTAATCAAGCACAGCACACCCTCGTAGTCCCAATGAAGCAGATTCTTTTTTAAACATATTTTTAACTTTACATATTTAATGTTGCAGAGGAATAGTTCCCAGGGATTTTGAAAAATCATGGGAGCCAGGAAGCCTCAAATTCAAAGTAAAAGGCAAAGCCTAATTTGATTACAACCAAACACAACATGATGGAAAACAGAAGCATCCGTGTTCAGTGATAGAAACAGGAAGCAGGTTACAGCACAGGCAGTACAAATATATTGATTTACTCATTGAAAGCTTAAAGCACTTAACATCATCAGGCACGTCCTGAATGTTTATGTGAAGTCTGTGATATCTAGATTCATTACCAAGAGTCAAGTGACTATCAAGAGTCAAGATCATATTGGTAAGTGACGGTTAGAAATCTTGACTTTCATCAAGCGTAATCAGAAATTCATCTGCCGCTGCTTGGCAGAAGCCATCAATTCAGCTGAAAGTCAACTTTGCAGGCTCGGAAATGGATTCTGATAGATGCAGTTGCAATATTTGGGTGTTGATGTAATTAGTGTCCCTGCAAGCAACCTGCAAATGATGTGTGTTGTTTATGACATGCGGGGTTGTGCATGGAGAGTGGCAGCGGGTGACACTTTCAACTGTAATCACACTGCTTTAGGAGCTTGCCAGTGGGTTGTCATGGCACCAGGTATTTGGGTACATGAGTAGGAGGTGTGTTAAGCTAGATGGATCTCTCCCACACTCGGGAAAAGTTGTGTGTTCGTGTGCCACCAGCATGTCTGTGTGTCTGAATGTGTGTGTGCATGATTTGGCTTCAGTATTTCTCTCACGAATATAAACAGTAGCAGCAGAACACATTTTTCTCACTATACTGTCTCCATACTAAATTCAAGCATTAGTCACTTCCTTTTACAAAGATTAAAAGAAAACCCGCCTTTGTCGTTTCACAGTATGATTGTGTGGTTTCATAAGCACAGAGACAACACTAACCTTGGGAACCTGGGAGCAGGATGGTTTATTATTCACCCAGATTTCACCCGTATTCTGACTCATCTCTCAGTGGGAGACAGGAGGGAGAGAATAGAAAGAATGAGTCATTTTACCAACTCACTCACACGCTGCATAAATAAAGGATGTGTGTACATGCTCACTTGTGGATGCACTTAAAAGAATAAACCTTACACAATTGAACAGATTGGTGTTTTTACCACCATTTTTCTGTGAAGGTCAGTGACTCTGGAAGAGGCTAGTAAGAGCCTCTTCAGTGGACATCTGGCTGGACAGAGAGTGAGTGAGGGAAATAATAAAATACAGAAAATGATACGGCGATCTTCCAGCAAATGCAGTCATCTTAAGCTCAAATTTCACTGCACGATCTAATGAGCAGTAAGTGGCTTGTGAATGCATAATTCATTCACAGTAAATGGTTCTTTATTGTGAATGATTGCACTGCATGTGCATAAGAACACAACCAGTTACAGCAAATAATAATGGCTTAAAGAAACATTATAACAGCCACCATGACTCCATAGTACAGGGCTGGTGGATGAACTTTGTTTTGGCTGGGTCATGTTCTATGTGCTACATCAACAACTTACACACAAATAGATATTGATTAGGTGGAGGTGGTTTTCCAGATGTGTGCAGCTGAAACAGTCTTAGGTCAGGACTATTTCTGAGAGGTTCAAGTGTTTTATCGCCTTGGTTTACAGAGGGGTGGACCTCTAGATGCGGAGAACTCAACAGTTTTACAGGTTTTCGAGTATCAAGTATTGCTCTTCTGTCTGCCGTTATGAAAGTGTCGACTTTGACTGAAAATAAATCAATGTATGCTTTGTTATCCTTTCAAAATGTTAGGTTTTAGGCTACATAAAGCTGGAAACTTACAAAACTGTCAGAGTCAATACAGTTCTTTCGAAGCGCTGAAGATGCTCAAATGTAGCACCACCCTGAGAGGAATTATTTCAGAGCCTGTAAGGTTGCAGATCCTGACTAAATCCTCCCAGGTGGGTCTGAAATGAAAACGTTCGCACAAAGTGTCGTTCAAGCAGGTCTGAAGGCTTTCATAGTGCATGCATTTGCTCATACACGGGAAAAGTTAGAGAAATATTAGTGTAGAGAATGAAAAAAGAGGCCCCGACCAATTGTCAGGCCTGCTTGTCAGATTATCGGCTTTGGAAAGTAATTGAGGTTGTCATTGGAAAGGTGTCTGGGGAGGGTGTTTTATATGCTGTGTGAGGATCCAAGGAACACTTTGTTTGAAACATAATAACCCCTTAATTTGAAATGAAATGAATCATTTTAAATATTTTTCCAGAAAAATGCAAAAAGTGGAAATGTATCTTTTAATAAATAACTCTGAACTAGATTTATATTAATTGATCACTCTCGCTTTGTTGTACTTTTATAATGACGATTAAATGACATGACAAGTTTAAATTATTTCATAGTTATTTGGAATAATTGTGTTGTTTCTCTCCTAATTCTGACACATTATTTAAAACAGCCTATTCATTTGAGTCAAACAAACCTCACAAGTACCAAACACCAATTAATTAAGCATTGTGTGAATACAAAGTGTTACCTATAGAAAGCAATACGTGACAAATATTCTCCAAAGTGACCTACTCACCCTATCAAAACTGAACTAAAATGTTGCAGTTTAACATTTACTGTACACGATTCCTCTCAGATGCCTCAAAAACAGCTAATAACACGAGCTAATAATTTATTCATTTATTCATTAGCTTGCATTACTATCCTATTAGTCTCCATAATCTTCTCCAAATGCCATGTCTTTTCCCGTAAATGGCTTTCCTTTTAATATAATACAAAAGGTGAGATGTTATCCAGATATGGGATGTCCTGTTTTTTTCTTCTCCCTGCTCTTGTCTGTCCTCTCTGTTACCCTCCTGCTGTAATCCCTCTCTTACACTCACTCACACTCTCTATGTCTCATAGCCATGCAGGCGATCTGAAGATATGGGCTGGAGCTAATCTCTGCAGCATTGTGCTTCACTGCAGTTTAGCCATGGTAGACTGGCTCACGTACCTCCCCAGAGAAAGAAAGGGGGGAGGGTTGGGGAGGGAGGGCGCTGCTTTCACACACTTCCTATCAGTACCTCCCCCGTCTTTTCTCTCCCACCACATATGGCTTTAATTTGTCTGCGGGTGTTTTCCTGCGCCGCAGTTAGAATTCAGAGATGATGCTCGGTAACGCAGGTGTTGGGGCAGGAGCTTTTGTGCAACTGATGCCGATCTTTGTTGCCCTGCGCATTGTGGCGTGCACTCACAAACACCATCGACAGCTCAAGTTAATCAACACAACGCGGCAATAAATCGCCTCTGCCGCAGTCTGAGGTTAGCTAATTAAAAAGTGCGGGGACAACAGCATCTGAGACCACATCTTCATTCCCCCGTCCTCCTCTCTGTCTCCTTCACAACAAAGCACCGCCACAGGATCTATTCACCCATTCACTGTCCAGGCGAGGAGCTCGCAGTTCAATGTGGGTTCACCGTAAAAACGAAATTGAGTCGTTCCTTGTAGTGTGGAGTATTGATTAGCCTGTGACATGAACAAAGGAGCAGCACTCGCCTCGTAAGGTTTCTGTTAGGATACTGATGGTGATGCATAAAAACTTTCAAGGAACATATGAAGTCCTCTGAAGACGAACTGATTGATCGGCTAATTTGAGAAATGATCAGAGGTGATTCCATGTGTCAGTAGTAACTTGTTCCAGTGCAGTGCCTTGGGTGCACTTAGATATTGTAATCTGTACCATCCTCTGTGAGAAATGAGCTTCCCTAAATTAAAATCTTTAAAGCCTAATTTTTGAGTAGAAGATAGAGGACACTTATATGTGATGATCTGTAAAAAAATAGAATATTTTGATGCCGCTTTTAGGTAATTTTATAAATGTGAGTGGAGATAAAAACATAAGCTGAACATTTCTGACAGCTTTGAAAATGCCAAGAGTCGACTGCTCTGTGAGGCTGCACTTGCTGCACAATGCTAACATCCTAAAGAGTTTCATATTTGCGAACTTAGTTTGTTGTGTTAGCTAGGATTGATGGAGCTTCAAGGTTTTGATGCAAATTTACCACAAATATTCAACATTATTTAGCATTTACCACAATTTTAAGGTGGGTTAGGGTTAGGGTTTCTTGAATGCATTACCTTTGGTTCTCTGAACCAATGGAGACCTCTGGTTGGGAGACTTCTGATTTTCGATTAACTTCCACTAAACTCTGCAGTGAAGAATGGTAATTCTGCATAAAGCATTTGTAACTCTTTCTATGCACACAGGAGGGACTCACTTCCTGTAACAAACCTGTCAGATCACATCACATACATCATCCACAAGTCCATATTCTTTAAAGCTTGTCAGTCCAAACGTGGTAGTGTCATAGAGTTCCATGAGTGAAAGAAATCCCTTTAAAAAAAAAAAACAGAACAAATGAACAACTATTTGCAGCTCAATAATGACCAAAGACGTATTCAAGGAGGAATATTAGAGCAGTCAAGGATTTGGGTCCAGTCCAAGGGTCAGCATGCTAAATTCATGGGAATATCTTCTGTTTTGGATTGAAAAACAAATGAGGTATTAGACAAATTGCAATGTTGACCTTTTCTGCAGCTGAACATACCTTTTTCTGAACTCACCTTAATGTGCTGAGTGGTTGGCTATTTGTGTGTGTGTGTGTGTGTGTGTGTGTGTGTGTGTGTGTGTGCGCGTATCAGGTGATCATTGCTTGGCCTGAAGATGTTAATATTTGTTCTAACAGTGCATGCTAAACACGTAGATGAACTTAAGTGAGACAGAAGTGTGGGGTTTTTTGAGTGAACACCACTATGAAAACAAATCAGCAGGTGTTGATGTAATTAATACCCAAGGAATGTGATTTGTTCTCTTTGGGGGCTACACTCCCCTCCCATGCCTCCCCCTCTCCTGCTTTCCTTCCCTGCTATAACCCACCTGTCAATCACACACGGCCCTCTGGGACTCCGCTCATCTGTTGAAATCCTGAAGCTCTCACATAATGTCCTGAACGATCCCGCTGAGGAAATTTGCGCTTGATTCTGCCGACTGCTGTCTGTCTGCCTGCCTGCGCTCTCCTCTCATCCGTGCCCAGACCCTGCACGGAGATGTGAAAAAAAAAAAAAGGAAAGGCGTCAAGAGAGAATTACACTTAACACACAAGAGCTAATTACTATAGAATAAAAAAGCAGCATGCGTGGAGAGTGATGGAGACAATTTAAGAGTTAGCTGAAATAATCCCTCTGGATGCAGAGGAAAGCTTGCACCGTGTACCGTTAAAAAAAGAGCATTGTGCCGTCTGCTGGGAGCTCCATTTTAAGAAAAAGATTATCAACACTGCTCAGGTGGACTCAGTACAACTTTACTGAGACTGACTACATCGTGGCATCAAACCAGTCTTTCTGCTATGGAGTTTTTCGGTAAACAACTTCAAACCAGTGGCTGTGAATGTGAAAGTATTTTTGTAAGTAAGTAGAAAGTGCTCTCTCTAGATCAGCCTCAAAGGATGTATCCTGCTTTAAACTGCTGAGTTATCAGCGAGCACCATGAGCAGACCAAAGTTTTCACTTTTCCTGTGAACTATCTCAACAAGTACCAGATGGATTAGCAACACGTTGTACAGATGTTCATTGCTGTCAGATGATAATGACTTTTACTTTACTTTGCTTTTAGTGAAATTCCTTGACAAACATGTTTGTTTGTCCAATACTTTGGTTTTTGGCCAAATACCTGAAAAACAAAATTCCCACGGGCTTCACCTATGTTTAGTGCTAAACGTAAGCATTGGTAAGATGTGTCGAGCTAAGATGGTGAACACGGTGCACTTTATACACAGCTGTGCCTAAGAACTCCCTCACAGAGCTGCTGGTGGCTGTAAATGCTCAAAGTCATGTTGATAATTCGAGAAGAACCCATCCAATAAAACCTGGCTGATTCATTAATTCATCCAGCCACGTTTTACAATCCTTATTCAGTTGTCTTCATAGGTCACGTAATGAATCACTTTCCACCTGCATTAACGAGAAAGCATCTTTTTAGGCTTTTATTTAGTCTTACACGTGTTAACACAGCATTGGGCAATGAGCAGAAGAACAAGCAGTACTGTTGTACTCCTTTATAGACACTGATGGAGAAATGTAGT
The DNA here is from genome assembly GCA_028564955.1 of Terapon puta. Classification (NCBI taxonomy): domain Eukaryota; kingdom Metazoa; phylum Chordata; class Actinopteri; order Centrarchiformes; family Terapontidae; genus Terapon; species Terapon puta. The sequence continues at coordinate 8,414,324 of JAOXYL010000042.1, forward strand.
TGCTGTTGTGCTCATTTCACTACACAGCCCTTGCAGACATAGTGTGAGAGATGTCCTTTGGCTGGAGCTTGTAAGAGGAATTTGCCTTATTTTTTCACTGTACACTGTTAAAAAATGTGTTTTGAATGCAGTCATGAAGAAAATGCTATTTTTATATAGAATCATACAGACTCTTACCTCTGAAGAGTTACAACATATACTATGACTTATCATTTGTTGTATGTTACTGCAGTTAGCGGACAAATCTGTTTGATAGCAGTTTTGTTTTTCATTGTGGTGGTGGACATTGAGTCGTTTGTGTCTGTGAGGACAAACCATTAACCAAGGCTATTGTCCCTCTGCTTTTTAACTGGCCCTTTCTCATTTACATAAAAGCTCTGCAATCTTGGTGCAAGTAGAGATTTTAAGGTCTGACCCGAGTTTGAACCCTGAAAATCCAATCTCAGAAAGATTCATACCGCGTCTCAGATGCCCCATCACCACGACCACCACCCTCCCCCTTTATTACAGATACAAACCCAGCGCAAGGGGAGCCGTAAAACAAATGAGCTGTGTTACCAGATAGCATCTTTCTGAGTACATGCGCTCTGATGCATTTTTTTCTGTGTAGCTACACCAATCAAAAGATGTCACCAGTTTGTGAAAAAGGCTGCGGTTTTGATATTCAGTTTGATATTTGTAAGCCAGCGGTGGTGCAGTTTGCTCCTTATTTCCTGCTGCCTATAAGAGAGCCCGCTCTGCAGCATCTGCACATAGATAGATCCAGCGGCTGTCACCTGTAATGAATCACTAGCTCTCAGCATCATGTCTGCGCAGCTTGATAAGACCCTCTACTTTCAGCGTATCTGTCCCATCACCTCAAACGCAGCAATTGTGTGTGTGCGTGTGTGTGTTTGTGGGGTGGGGGGGGCTTCTGTCTGCTTTCTTTTTGCTGCTGCATCGTCAAACAATCACGTCTCCCCTCCTTCCATGTGCATTAGCATTTTTATTAGCACGTAGGGAGTAAAGTGGATTATTTACTGGCCTGACAAACCCCACCCTCTCCGCCAACCCTTCCTTTATGCCGCATGTTGACGGGGACAGGAAGAGAAATGACCCCGGCTTCCTGCGGAAAAAGCAGCAGCGGGAGACGAATGCCTGGACTTTATAAACGGGGCTGCGGGGTCAACTACTGCTCTGTTTCCCCCACAGTCACTTTAAGAAATATCAGTTAACAGACAGAGTCACTTCTGTTCTGACAGCATTAAACTACAGTTGAATCTTCATTACGCAGCAGGAGATATTTGGTTTACAGTAGATGCATCAAGTCGCCGTAGCAGACACGAGTCAATAGATGAATGAACAGCAAACAAGTGCAAAGTGAAGCCGCTATTTAGGCACATCCTCGCCTGTGCAGGTTAAACAATCTAACAGCAGCTGTTGTAACTTAATCCTTTTACACCCAGGTTGCGTCATGTAAACAGTGTTTGTCATCGGATACTGACCCTGCCTACAGTGGACTCACACACCGCCTATGATGATTAGGATTTAGGAAATGGAAAACTGTACCTGCAGTCCAGTCAAAACACAGTTGAGTTGATCTATAGTGTTGAGTTAATCGATTCTAGCTCTGCTATTTATACAGACTCCTATTTTATGTGACCTCTCAGTGTTCTGTCGATAGCTGGGAAATAACAGAGCCAATTTCAGTCTGAGCTCTGTTACTCCACTGATGCACTTGGAAAGCACCACTTAGTGGTTCAGCTATATGTGCAACTTTTGTCGGCATTTGTTTGTGTGCGTGCGTGTGTGTGTCCCAGACCAATGCAGTAATAGGCCACTGATGAAATGTCAGCCCAATATAACAGTACAACTAAACTGTTACTGCTCAAGGATGCCGGCACTTTGAAATTGATATCCATCATCTGCACTGACAGAACAGGATATGACCAAATTACAATATTCAATACACTGAGCATTGGGCAAGAACTCAAAAATTTGTTTTTAATACCTAAATTTTTTATTTCCCTCGTTTATTCTCACATTCACCACAGCTTTACTGTTTTTTGGTTCACTCTCACCACCATCATCAGCCTTGTTTGCAGGCAGTTGTTTTCATCAGTAAATCTCCAGTAAACCCACTGTGCACTGGCCACTCAGCGCCAAACAGCACACAGACAAAGTTAGAAACTAGCTGGTTTGGTGCATTTGGCTGTAAAAACAGACAGACATCACAACACAGCTTCAAGGCAACTAACCTTACGGATGTTCTTTCTAACCAGTGCTGCAGTGAGAACAATGAAATACACCTTTCACCCCCTCTAAAACCAGTTTGCCCAGTTCAGTTTGTCATACTGGTATTTCTTATTCTATATCTGACAATTGACAATATGATTTTGAACAAGCTGAAAATGTACATGTAATAATACATCAATGTACAATAAGTCAATATATCAGTATTATTTATTGACATTAGCTAATAAAAGATATCTCAGTATTGGAACATACTGACTAATGAGGAGCACAAAGTTATACTGCACATGAAATATTTAATATTAGGTTGAAAAAAAACAAAAAAAGCAGTCTTTTTTCCATTTTACAAAAAGCAGAACCAGTCAGCCGTTAAATATCGGTTGTCTGGTTCTCTGACGTTTGTTTGAATTTGAATGCTATAATATATGTACTGAATGAGTGCATGCATGAGTGAGTTCGAGTGCAAACTGTCTACCATTTCAACAGTGTAATATGTGTTT
>JAOXYL010000042.1:8485740-8498700 GCA_028564955.1 Terapon puta
TTTTTTTTCCCCCTGCCACTTTTTGCATGAGAAACTGAGCACATCATTGATTGGATCAATACAACAAAGTGCTCTTGTGTGTGTGACCTTTAGTATCTACACCACATACATGTTATTCACAGCTCTGAACTTCATAGGTAGGCATGAATGTAAATATCTGTAAATATCAAATTAAGGCAGTTACAGTTGAATGTGCCTATATAAATGCTGCTGCTATATTTTAGGGACTGAAATGTTTTCATGGCCAACTCCATCTGTGGATGAAGATCATGTGATTTGATCAAAGATGCAAGAACAACTGGTCAGTGGATCTTAAGAAGAGACAGCTTTGTCAGTTTCCTCAAGGTCAAGAATGACCTATATGCCCAACTTCAAAGACATAAAATGGTGTTAAATAATGCATCAAAGAAAAAACAAATTGAAGATGCAAAGGAGGAAATGTGGATTTACTGATGAACACTGACAGGAAACACAGTATTTTTACTTTCTGTCACAATTTCCTTTGATTGAATGAGCATGGCAATCAGGGGTCAAAGGTCAAGGTGAAATTTCTTTTCATTTTCTCCATACTTAGCATACGGTGGAGTGAAATTGCTTTCTCTCAGGGGTAAAGTGCACATAATGGGAAAGACAGACTCAGGTACAGAGGACAGGAGCTTATATAAGGCTAAATGGATCTAAAGTGTGTGAAGTTTTTATATAATAGCTGAGGTAACGCGTGACATTATCAGCATTATTTTGCCTTTTAACAACAGCATGTTTGTTTGTCTTAACATCTGAACTAGTCTCAAATTGTTATGCTGTTTACATTCTGCAGTTTTATTACTCTGTGAAGAACTTTGAATTCAACAAGTCAAATAAAGGCAAGTCAATTTTATATACTTGGCCAAAAATGATCAATTATTATCATACATTTCCCTCTGGGAGCTTCTGTGCAGCATATATAACATCTACTGTCCGTAGACCCTTGAATCAGTGATGGAAAAACTTCCTAAAAAACCCTTTAATGGAAAAAACAGTTGAAGAAACCTCAGAGGAGTGTCTATTTCCCAGGACAGACGGACATGCAATAGATGTCATGTGTAATGGAAAGGTCAATATAGTAAGGTCACCCATGAAACTCTGTGTTTATAAATCACAAAATGTGTTGTTCTGTGAAACTGAAATATTACCTCTGGTTACTCAAATCCCACTAATTCTGAAATTTCAACGATTCAATGTAACTAAAACAAAAAAAAAAGTTAAAAAGTAAAAAGCAACTGTTTAAGACACATATTATTATCAGAACAACATATGTTCTTATCAGTGTTTTTTTTTCAGTGAACACAAAGATACTGTCAGACACTAAACAAACTCTCACTGATGTGACTCTCGGTCTGAGGACTGCGGGAGGAATCTGGATCCATGTAAACTTGAGAAGAAAGTACATGATGATGAGGAAGAGGATGGGAGGTGCACATGTTCGATCGTGTGGGTTCCCTTGTATCTGTTTGATTGTCTGGTGGCAAAACTGGGTGATGGGAAGTTTACCTTTGCCGAGCAGGGACGTCCAACTCATGTAACAACCTGCTGTGACTTATGCAGCATTCACTTCACACCCGGAGTACATTCACTAAGCTGCTTTCACGCCTGCCTTGTGTGACGCCGTCCTAACAAACCCCGGAGCCTTCGGCGCTGTGGTCTGGATCATTTCAAGGAGGGTGAGAAAACTCCAGCGAAACCAAGGTGAGCACCGAGCAAACACTACCCAGTTTGTGAAAGATAGTCACACACCTCCGTATCCAGGACAAGTTAATATGAAATGTGAACAGTGAATTTCAAAATCCAACTACATGCCAAATTACACACATAATCAGCCGTTGATTATGAATTGGACAACACAAAGAGTAATTTTCTCATTTGGCTAAATGGAAGTTGTGATTGTGTTTCTACACGTCTGCTTCGTCCCTCAAAACTACACTGCAGCATCTGTAAAACATAATTTGCTCGTTCATAGGCATGAAAACAAATCGGCAGTTAAATTAATTGAGCTCACGGTGACATATTGGCTCGTTGAAAAGTTTTGCGTTCCGTCCACAAACTTAACTTAGAGTCAGGGACACAGAGTTCGCATCTCTCCCCTGCCTGCGCTCAGTCCCCGAAGTCTGCGAGCGCCTCAGGCTGTTGAAAAGGTCGATCCATTCAAATGCAGAGACAGGGCCTCGGTGTAATCCACACACTTGGTGGTGAGTGGTGCAAAACAACATCTTTGTGTCTCCAAGATAAGCAGTGTATATTCATAACTTGAAATATTAGAGCTTGGAAAAACACCTAGAAGGCAAATGGAAATCCATAAACAAGTTTGAAACAATGTAAGTTTTAATTTGGTGCAAAAATCTCAACTCCTGGGGTTATTATGAGACACCCTGTAACTCCTGTAACTGTTAAATTAAATGGCTAATTTCTTTTTATTCTGTATTATATTGTATGTATTGTACATATCTTATATTATTCTCAAAATCTGTATATAAATTTGTGTAAATTTAGTTGGGGAGTCTGGCATCTAAAATATAACCAAATTGTCACTGGATTTCCTGTTGCATTGATGTAATTAGTCATGGTGCATGAATGTACATGTATGTTAAATGTTTATATAAAGTGTAAGATGTAGAAAGCACTCTCCTGTTTAGAGGTGCAATAGGCCCTAAACAGAAAAAGCACAAGTAAAATCCATTGTTTATTTTTATTACAGATATGTCAAACATGTCACCACTGTGTGTCTCGATATAATCAGGTGAGATCAGCAGCATAGCAGGATCTGATTGCCAAAGTGTTTTTTATTACAGTAAACATCGCAGTTTAATAGCACAATGTCAACATTATATTCAAATAAGAGCAACATATTTTTTCTTTTTTAAATCATGGACACACTTTTCATTACACACATTTCAGGGATTTCCATTTCAACACTCAATATGCAATATGTGTAGTGAGTTGACTTCTGTGAATTTGCAGAGATGCTGGCCACTTATTGATGACTCTGTATGCTTTTCATTTAGCCTTGAGAGGTCTGGCTGAATAGCAGAAGCCATTAAGTACTGGTAATGAAGTCTTGTTAGGCTCCATCAAGTCAAATGCTTCCCATTGTGTCCTCTCTGGAAGTTATCTACATTATCTTTTAGTGGAGTGGACTCTAACATAATTAATGTCCACTTTAGCAAATTAGATTTCTCAAATATGCTTTTGCCATTGTGGGAAGAAGTATTTACATCTGCATGAGCTGTAGCTCTTTGGAAAAATTGCTCCATATGGCATGAGTGCCACTTATGCTTGGGTGCACTCTCATTTAGGCAGCGTCAGATTATAATACAAATCTTTTCCATCCATCCATCCATCCTCCACTTATCCTGGGCTGTGTTGTGGAGGTAGCAGTCTAAGCAGAGATGGCCAGACTTCCCTCACCTCAGACACTTCCTCCAGCTCCTCCAGTGGGTGGGGGGGTCTCCGAGGTGTTCCCAGGCCATGTCCTGGGTCTTCCCCAGGGGCTCCTCCCGATGGGAAATGCCTGGAACAACTCCCTAGGGAGGTGTCCGGGGGGATACGGAACAGATATCCGAGGAAACCACACCTGACTCCTCTCGATGTGAAGGAGCAGCGGCTCTACTCCGAGGTCCTTCTGAGTGACTGAGCTTGTCACCCCATCTCTAAGGGAACATCCAGCCACCCTGCAGAGGAAACTCATTTTGGCCGCTTGTGTTGTCCTTTCTGTCATTACCCAAAGTTCCATAGGTAAGTGGGAGTGTAGATTAGCCAGTAGATCGAGAGCTTCGCCTTCGACTTAGTTCCTCCCTCACCACAATGGCCCAGCACACCGACAGCATAACTTCAGAGGCTGTGCCAGTCCACCTGTCAATCTCATGCTCCATCTTTCCTCTACTCGTGAACCAGGCCCGAGATACCTGAACTCCTATACTTGAGGCAGGACCTCTCCACCGAGAGGGCAAGCCACCCTTTTCCTGGCAAGAACCATGGCTTTAGACTTGGAGGTGCTGATTCTCATCCCAGCCACTTCACACCTGGCTGAAAACTGCAATACATGCTGAAGGTCCTGGTGTCATGAAGCCAACAGGACAACATCATCTGCAAAAAGCATAGTCGCAGAGCACCCCCCACAGAATACCACAATGGACATGGTCGAATGCCTTTTCCTGACCCACAAAGCACATGTGGACTGGTTCGGCAAGCTCCCATGAATCCTAATGCACCCTGTGGAGGGTAGAGAGCTGGTCTAGTGTTCCTCAACCAGGATGAAATCTGCATTGTTCTTCCTGAATCCAAGGTTCGACTATCCGAGCCGAATTCTCTTCTCCAGTGCCCTAGAGAAGACCTTCCCAGGGAGGCTGACTATATTTCAGATTGAGCCCGGCCACCAGGTGCTCACCTGCGAGCCCCAATCCCTGGATTGGCTCCAGGGTGGGGCCCCAGTAAAGCCAATCTGGGCAACATAACGGTCCTTGATTGTTTATTTTCCAGGGTGAGCTTGTGAACCGCTCTAAGTCTGGTCCATCATCAAGGACCTGTTTGCCATGGGAGACCCTACAGTTTTTCTGAAAACAAAACTAAACATAGCAGAAGGAAATTTTATGATTGCAGGAATTGCATATAAAGCAAAGAACCAAGGGGTGTTGGGATAGCATCAAAGTTAATACAAAATACAAAACTTATTACAAAAAATTTCGTTTGCTAATTTGAGAGTCTACATCCATGATAAGCAGCTCTGTTTGTCTACACTGGGACAGTTGCATCACACCACAAAACCATATATCCTGCAAGGGGCATGAAAGTCTGTTTCCATGGGATTTCTTCCAGTAGTTGTGCATAGACTCATTCTGTTAGCATGCCTAAAAACAAACAAAATATTCAGATAATACTGATAATACTCAGTACTCGCATCTTGACCCACCCACCAACCACCTGTCCACATCACACCCAACCCTTGCCTCCATTATTAAAAGGTCAGACAGAAAGCCTGCAGCTTTGTGCTACTGACATTTCAGTGACGTTTTATGTTTGACGTATCCTCCATCTGACGTTGAGCAACAAAAATCTAAAAGACACATCTGAAAAACACCTAAGACCAAAATGTTACTTTTCAGATGACAATGCTTTATTAGCAAAAGTGTCTACAAAATTGAAATAAATGAACACAAGAGAAAACAGCAACACATGTGCCAATAGAAATTCTGAACATGCTGCCTCTCTGTGTTGCGAGCCAAACACTGTGACTGAGATGCTGTGACTTGACTGTGAGCTCCCCTTGTATCTGTTCCCCAGACACTGATAAACAGCCCTCACATTCAGCAGAAATTACATGCTGATGAAAACTTAAATCTTTTGTAAGCATTTGGATTCTTTGGGTGTTACCCTATTTTCGGTAACCAGAAAATTGCATTTCTTATCACACGGTAAACTGTCAGGCCTTATTGATAGTCTCCGGTCGATACATTTTCAGGCTCAGACTAATATAAAAGGTGGCAGAGGTAAGAAGACAGCCAACAGGTCCAGGTTTGATCATATCATTTTGAGTTTACTGGAAAGCTGCAGCACGATCACCTTCCATCTCCGCTGACATGCTAGACGTGCTGACACCTGCAAGATCAATCTTCGTCTTGACATGTTCTGGTGGATGAGAAAAGGTTATTGGATCTTTGCTCAGGATGTGAAGAAAATCCAACTTCCAACTCTGTCTTCAGGTTTCAATACATAAACCACATGTCACAAGGTCACAATGAAACAATAGGAATATTAAATCAAGCCGAATTTGTTCATGTAAGACAATAAAGAACATATTTAGTGAAATATGTTTCAGCTCAGGCTCAACTACAGATGCACATTTTTTTGATATGGAACATCTTATTTTGGGCAATCTTCAGCCCATCTTTGTGAAGGTTGTTAGCAAATCTCTTTTGTACAAACTTAAGTGATGTTGCAGCAGATGGGATTAATTAAACTAATCAGTGAGGAATGTGGTTAGATTTTGTTCAAATTACTGACTTGGGTTTAATTACTGACTGTTAGATAAAGAGATATAGAACATGCATAGTCAGTTTATAAAAGAAGTGCTCCCCTTACTCCAGTTTGAATTTCAGTGTTGTTTGGGGTTTTTTTTAAAGATTTGTTGTTTTATCCAGTAATTAAGAGACCATTTAAACTTCACTGACCTCAGCGATGAAAAAATAGTCACATAGACACTGAAATTGATAATGTAATGTAAGTATATAAAAGTTTAAGCGTTAGTAATGCTGGCATTATTTCATATCTTAATTGTCACACACACATAACACACACACAGCAGTAGCCCTTGTAAGTCTTATGCGGAGTAGCAAAATAAAAAAAATAAAAATAAAACTGATAAACACTTCCCTTTAAGAGAAATAGTGAAAATAACAAAGATGATCTTGCAAATGAGTAAGCGCAGATGATTACACACTAAAAGTCCCACGTAATCATGTGTGGCAGTCTCATGACTTAAGACATCATGTACTATATGTACATAACCAAACATGCATGTATGAACACACACACACAAGCAAGCGTGAAAGCCTCCTTCATGCATCAAAGTGTAAGTCTAACCTGTGTGTGTGTGTGTGTGTGTGTGTGTATGTGTGTGTGTGTAAGACGGATTCAGTTCAGCCATGCATAATTCAGATTTAGGGAAACAAAGGCCTGCTTATGTCATAACGGGGTAAGCTACAAATTCTTGCAAGTTGAGCAGAAGAGGCTGAAATCCTGCCTCCTGGTAAACTGGATGAGAGTGCATTCAGCATCTTTCGCTTTTAGGTGTCTCCCAACAAATACTTTTACCTATTTTACACCTTTTTACCTATTTACCTATTTTACTTATGATGTGATGATCAAATGGTTAATATTAATAATATAGAATTCAGTGCATTACTTCATGGAAAATGATATGATAATTTTTTCCTCCTTGTCTGCTTAATTCACAGTTTATTCATTCACAGTTTACATTATTGTCTGCAATGAAGATTTGTCATCCCATCCCATCCCATTCCAATTTTTAAATACTTACAGATCAATATGAATCACTTTTTACTTTCTTGTATCTCGTGTTTCTCTTTAGTTGGTCTTTTTGGGAGTCTGATGCCTCTTTTGCTTCTCACGTTTTCGTCAACACAGCCTTGTGTGTCACTTTGTGGTGTTCCCCTTCCTTCCGTCCTCCATCCATCCACACTATAGGGCAGCTCCTGTGTTTCACACAACTCCTAACAGTTTCTAATCACAATAGAAAAAAGAAACACTGCTGACAGGTTGTGAAAAAAAACAGCCTCGAGCCTTGGGATTATGAAGTTAATAAAATCTCATCTTCTGTACTTCTCACGCCCTCTGCTGGTCAACTGAGAGGACTGCAAATAAAAAAACTTTTTTTTTTTTTACATACATTTTACATACTTAACTGATTATTAGATAAATCACATTTTACATACTTAACTGATTATTAGATAAATCACACGCCCATAGTACTAAAACTTCTCATGAAGTAAACGAAAGAAATTAAATTAAAGTAAAAGAAATATCTCCCACTTCCTGAAACAGAAACCTTGAGGTCTTAGGGATCTACAATCGCCCAGAACCTGGAGTGGCTGTCCAACATTGACACCATCATCAAAAAGGTTCTGCTCTGAACTTCCTGCTCCAGCACAGGAGGTTCAGACTGCCTCAGACACTGCTGATCCAGTCTGTTCTCTGCACATCCATCACTGTCTGGTTTTGATCGGCCACCAGACAGGATAGGAAGAGATCAAAACAGTGAGTCAGGACTGTAGAAAAGGAAACAGGCAGCAAACATCACCACAGATCCATCAGACCCTGGACATAACGTGTTCCAACTTCTCCCCTCCAGTAGTCGCTACAGGGCTCTAAAACAACCAGCTTTTTCCTGCAAGACCTCATGAGCAGTTAACATCAACCACGTAAGCCTAAAACATCCACTCACATCTATTATAAATCATACTTTTACATACAATGTAGACACGGACTGTACAAAACACTCCACTGCATTTTTCCTTGTAAGTGTTTACAATTTACAGCAACTCTTTTATATAGACATAGAATATTGTTGGTCATTGTATTTTGTTTGTATGTTTGTTTTTTTTAATGCAAAGAAGGGAGGAGAAGGGGGGCAGTTCATCTTAACTTTAATAATAATAACAATAACAATAATAATGATAATACATGTGCATATTTCATTAGCATTTCAAGACATAAAGTGTCAAAGAAAAATAACAGAAGACGCTGACGCTCAAGTGTGTTTTAGGATTTTGATGGACGAATTTACAGTACAAATAAGGGGACAAAAGTACAAGTACAAGTAAGTGGACCATGATTGTTTTGTCAACGAATGGTTTCAAGGTCACCGATAAACTGGCAAGCTCAATGGACAGGAAGTTCTAAAAGCAGAGTTTGACCATCAGCTCCAGTTTGTGTTATATTTATGTATTTCATATTAGTGGATTACTTTTACTGATGCATTCATGTAAAGTATTCTTTTAATGTTAATGTTGGCTGAGGTGGAGACAATTTTACTACTTTCTAAGCTTTTGGCTTTGCTAACCCAATATGGCATAAGTATTTTGTGTGTAAAAAAAAAGTTTTAGTAAATTAACTCAGTTACATTCAACCAATCTCATTCAGTAACAGCAAAGGTGAGATGATCACTCATACAGAGGCACTTACTGCATTAGCATTATATAATAATACTATACTAATATACTAATACTATATACTAATATAATATAATAAGTATTGTGCTCTACAATTTCATCTATGTATTCCTCTTTAAGACATCCCTGGTCACTTGATAATTCAAACTGCTGTAAACAAGACACAAATCTGTATTACAGATCATCATCATGATTATATACCATATCAGTCTAAATGAAAATTCAAGATTCAGTTTTATTTTCTACTCATTTAAGTATGTCAATTTCTGTTTGTCCCTTTGTGTATATGAATAATATATCACACTCTATGCCTCAGAAGAAACCACAGACTCATAACAGAGCTAACATGAATTGCCGATTTTTGTAAATGTCATATGTGCTAACATGCTCAAAATGACAACGCTGACATGCCGATGTTTAGCTAATTCTTTGTTTACCATGGTCACTGTCTTGATTCAGTGTGTTAGTATGGTAGTATTTGCTAATGACTAATGAAGTGAATTTCATTGGTTTTGCAGGCACCAAAATATTGGACAAACTGAAAGGTTTACATGATGATAGTTAAACCATCACTGAATGTTTTAAATTCATCCTGAGGGCAGCACACATGTACTACTGTACTGTACTAACTTTCATGGACAGAGTTGAAATATTAAATCTGGACCCAGGTGGTGGACCAACTGATTCAACATTGCCACCCTTAGACCCATATTTCCAGCATCACTTGTGTATTGAATATACTGATATAGTCATACTGATATATTCAAGTCCACATGATTAATTTTAGACTTTGAATTTACAAACCGTGGGAAGCACAGGCTGATTTTCAATCATGTATCAGGATGTACTGAAGGACTGTATTGAAGGATTAAAGACCACAGGCAGCCAATAGCATGCCCTAGTTTTGCTGTGTGGACAGTGAGCATAAAACAAGACTATGTTTAGATACACATGCCACTCTTCTCTTGTGGATGATTGATTCAGCCAACATCCTCATTTCTTTGAATCCATTTTCCCAGAAAATGTTTAAACTGGGTCATAATCTGGACATATTGCAGCCAAAGGTTTGTTCATTTGAATCATTGTTGAAAGCTCCACAGCATCTCCGTCATGCTCCAGAATCAAAGGTCACATAATGAAAAGTCCTTTTTTGAGAATGTGTCATCATGTGTCTCAAGTGAAAGGCGTAGATAGCAGCCTCTCAGGTGAAGAGAGATATTTATAGCAACACGCCCCTCCACGCCATTCCTCCATGCCTGGCCCTGTGAATATGTGCATATTCCTTGAACAGGCTCACGACCGGTTGACCTATTGATTAACTTCAACAACACTGTGCCTCAGCACACTGAAACCAATCAATGCACTCCATCAGGTAACAACATTATTCTCTGCAGACATATTAAGAGTATAAAACCATAATTTTTTTTTCATCAGAGCCAGGCAGTTAAAATTAAAATGTTAAAATGCTAACAGTTAAAATGTTATAATATATTAGATTATATGTCATATATATATAACAGCCCAAGTGGATGTGAGTTAAAATGCAAATGTAGTTCCTTAGTAGTTCCTCAGTATCTATAATAAATATTTAAATATAACTACAAATAGCATGACTAGTTGTATATTAAATGTATCACCTTTAGTGAAAAATCTACAGACATTAATCACAAAATTTCTCTCAGCTCTACAGAGTAGTTCAGCTTCTTTCAGCCAGCTATTTTGATTTTACAAATGGCAAATGAAAGGTTTTGCCCATACAGCTCAGAGATCAGTGTCATTTTTAGATGCAGCAGTTCTCAGATAAAAGCTCTGATAAACCCATTAAGTCCATAATGTCGACTGCTCACATCCGGCTCAGCACCAGACAGCAAACCGACACAGTCAGTGTGTAGATGATGGACATGGTAGTGTAGAGTCATTTATTTCCCTCACGAGGTGGTTGAGACCTAAAACAGGACATAAGATATATCCAAGTGAATGTCGATGTTGCTAAGTGTCTGCTGGATGTAGAAATAAGTAAATATTTGCTAAATTGCAACTTAAAAGTTAACATGTCTGTGTGCATTTACAGCTTGTTTCTGCTGTCCCTAAGTGGCTTAAGAAAATATGTACTACAAATGTAATTATGCTGTACAACCAGACAAAGGAAAGATTGATAAATATAGATGATGAAACCAGTAACTGAACAACCGCGAGGTCCAAGCACACCTGCAGTCACTAGTTATCAACATAAATTGTGCAAAAGACAATGAGATGAAAATCCTGGAGAATGTAACTTTAAGTAGGCAGTCAAAGTTTATTGTGCGTTTCTCATTTTCTGATAAGCTATCAGATCTGTAATTGTAAATGTTAATCCATTTTCTATTTTCTTTTACACTGTGTCAAACCACGTTTTGATTCTTCTTGCATACTACTAATCTATAAAGAATTATTAATTCATTTATTAAACAATGTTAAATGTAGTTAAAAACGTTTAAAGCCTTTAGAAATCAACATTAATGTCTGTATAATATCATTATAGGTAGAACCTAACAGTTGTAGTCAGTCACGGTGGAGCTAATTTTAACTTTTAACTTAATTTGACCGACTATAGTAATCAAATAAATGAAAATGTGTAAAAAGTACAATTAGTGGATATATGACGCAACTTAAAAATAAATACTTTAAGGTAAAAAAAAAACTGGACCACAAGTAAAAGAATTGTATTCTAAATGTCACTTATAAGTAAAGGCACATGACACTTATCAGCTACATGTTATTAGAGTAAAATGACTCCCTCAAGCTCCTGATGCATTCACAGATAAGCAGCATTTTAATGTCTGTGGAAAATGAGTTGGATCTATGTATAAAATGTGCGTCATTTAAAAAAAAAAAAAAAAAAAAAAAAAAAAAGTCTATGGGGAAATGGATCAACTTGAACAAAAGCACCTTTGGTTACTTTCGACCGCTGCCAGTCGCTTTGAATCTTGCTGATAAAGTTGTCGTCTTTTGTATTTGAGCATGTCCACACTGCTGTGGACAAAAACAAACACACCCTCGCGGGACACTAGGGCCGCACGGACACCGAGCCCGCTGCAGCCTGAGCCCGCTGAAGGTTATGAAGTTCAGGGGCCGAGCAGACCTGGAGTCCGCCAGTCGGCACCTGAGGGGGCAGAGCACCTCGGCTGATCCCAGTCCGGCTCTCGGGCGCGGTGTAATGTTCAGGGCTCAGTCTCCGTTATCAGATTTTCCACTGGAGGACAGAAGCAGCGTGGCTTTAAGACATGAGTGGACTGCCAACAGAGGAAAGTGCTCTATTTCCCAATGGACCACGAAAGGTAGGAGCTCCCTGCGGTTAATAAAGTGCTCCACTGCAACGCAAAACTGCATTATGGGCTACTAATTGTACTTTAACACACGCAATAGTCTAAATAATTCATGTTCAGAGTTATTGGGTGAACACATAAACACCCAAACCCCTGTCACATCTCTTTACTCTAACTTATTGCTCTTTAGTGAGCAGAATAAACACGCTTTGGCGGCGGTGATGGGGTTTTAAACAGTGTGGCATGAACATATATTATGTTCCAGAGCCTAACAATACAAAGATGTCCACCATTGCCATAAGACTATATATAGCCTGCTGTTATTTTGCCCAGCTATTCCTGCTATACAGTCCTAATGAGTGAAAAACACATTTGTTTCGCTCTGCACGTTGGCAAAAAGTTAAAGGAAAATTACAAAACTTTTTTTTCTTGAAGAAAAGCATGATTGGAGTTAGTTTAGATGAGAAAATGCTCAGGTCTGTGTGCTCTTGATGATGGGACCTGATATGTGTACAACTCAGAAAGTTTCATTAAGGCAGATTGATGTGTGGTTTTAGTGGCTGAATGCTTTTTTTTTTTTTGTCATTTCGCTGAACTTTATGTTTTTCCCAGCTCAGATCTGGCTGCTAGAGTGTGTTAAAGTATACAGAAAGATGTGGAGATAATTGCACAGCTGTGGCCATGAACTCTGACATGTTTGAGGATAATATTGGAGGGGAGGGGGGGTTGTGGGGGGTTAGATAATGCTGATCTGCAAACACGGGCACCGGTTGAACGTGTTTGAGGCCTACCACCAGGGGGCTGTCTGCAGTCTCAACAGGACACCTCGCAGGGCTGAGCATGTTGAATAAGAGCTATTGTGCACAGTGCTCTCAAACAAAAATAACCGCACAGACAATAGTTTAAAGGAAGAGCTGAGATCTTTCACTTCAGTT
>JAOXYL010000042.1:8501421-8519903 GCA_028564955.1 Terapon puta
CCCCCCCCCCCCCCCCCCCCCTCGCCCGCAGCCGTCCATCAGCGTGTGTTAGTGATGATGATGGTGATGATTTAATGTGTTTGAGTCGCAGAGCTGATCAGGTCCCGCAGCTTCTCCCGAGGATGCAGACAGACAAATCGTCATTTATTGATGAGGGATCGCGTCGCAGCCAGTCGTGGATCTGACTTCTGTATCTGTGTGACTGTAAGCAAAGGCAACAGACGCGTGTCCACTTCAAAAGAGCACTACTTTATCACGACTTCCTCATTTCGCAGTCAGAAGCACCGTGCAAACCTTTAACGCGTGGTTTGTGACACTCTGAGCTGTGGTTGGAAGCAGATATGAGGACATCTTAAGTGTTTATTGGTGTTAAATGTCTTCTTCTCACTGTAAGACATACTGCATATTATTACACATTCATTACCTGTTTAGACGGTAGAGAAAGAGCCATTGGTTATGAATGTGAGCAAACTGTGCAAACAACATTATCGTGTGTGATAAAGCATGTATTAAATGTTTATATTCTGCTTGTGAATACTGGGGAAGATACGGCTGAATTAAAAAACAATGGCAGGTTAAAACTGTCCAAGAAGTATCTCACACCTTCCACTCTCTCATGAGGCAGTATAGTGTGAATCTGTGCTATAACAGAAGCTTCTTTACAGGGTGTTGTTATTGTTTGTTGCCTCGCCGTACAGCCCGGAAGTTCCAAAGAAAAGGCTCCTACAAACAGAGCACATAGTCAAATATGCGTCCCGCCAAAGGGTAAAGGGTTATCTGTGGGTTTATCGCGCGGACAACTCAGTTTTTAGTTGCAGAATGATAATTGCACTCTGATACTGAGTAGTAAGCTTTAAAACAAAAATCAAGTTTCGAGACTTTGAACCACAGTGAAACGTCTTCAAAACCTCAGGTGGGTCCAGGTGACTCTCCTCGAACTCTTAGAAAATGACCGCAACCTGTATGACTGAGAATCCTTGCAGACAAGAGTCAAGTCGATTAAAAAAAAAAAATTCACAATGAGAAATGTGCTGAAACCTTCAGAAAAAAGCTAATAAGTGGACCTTGAGTGAAGAAAACTTCACCAGTGAACTTTCACATACAAGGCTCAAGTTTGTTTTATTCAATATCTCCTTACGTTCACATGGGAGACGCTCAGACTGCATCAACCATCTTAAAACGTATGAACAGGCTGCTGAGAACGGCGACAGACTGTCTTGCTGAGCGGCTTTCATTCAGTGTTTGGGGAATCTGAATCGTAGCGCAAAGATCATCGACTTGCAGAGTTGTGTACATGTCTTGTCATGAGGGAGCATGTGAACAGATACTTCTCCATATTTATGATCGAACCCCAGAGGATATAGCTGTGTTTTGTTAAGAAGTGGAGTAGCAGATGATCATGTCATCAGACCCCTCAGTAGACATTAACCCATTCAGACCCAGATTAAGACTGTTTTACTAAACGAAATGCACATTTGATGATTTAAGCCTCTCTCTACAATTTTATATCAGTAAATAACACTTTTGGACTTTTGGTTTAAAGATCCTGCTTTATTTGACTTTTGTTTTTTTGTTAAATATTGACCTTTAATAGTGACTCTACCATTCCCAGGCCCTTCTTTCTCACATTTTATTACTTTTAGGCATATACCTGGCTCATCTGGAAGAAAACTGGCACAGTATGAGTCACTGGATTGAGTAAAAATATTTAGTCACCCCAACAGGATGCTTCTCATCAGCAGCTGAAATCATAGAACACGTCGCAAAGCATAATAATATCGAGGTCCGGCATTTTAATACTTTTTATAGATTTGTGTTATTAGTTTAGAGAGGCACAGATCGTGTGTGTGGAAGTGTGTGTGAGTGTGTGTAGAGTGTCAGCTGTTTCTTCCTTCAGTTCCCCTCTAACTCTGGGGACTGAGAGAGGATCAATGATACCATTTATTATTAAAACCATCTGCCTTTCCCCTGCAGTATTTTGATAATCTGCCATGGTGTTGATCACGCTCATCTGTGTGTGTGTGTGTGCGCGCGCGCCCGTGTGCGTGCATGTGTGTGCACATGTTTATATACACAAGTCATTTGTTTACCCCTCTGGTCAGTACGGCAGTGGTGTGAACAGTCGCATGTTAGGAAGCTGATGCTGGTGTCCTGTACAGACATCCCTCCAGGGCCTCGAACACAGTCACTGATCTATAAGAATATACAGACCAGAGTATGAGTTAGCACTTTTTCAGCATCAGCACAGTCACCTCTCTTTCATAAGTACAAAAGGTCAGTGGTCTTGAACAATACAGGTTCTGTACTATAAAAAAGGAATAGGAACTGAAGCTGCCTTTATAACGTGAAAAGATATTATTATCAAATAGCTACACTAAGGACCAATAGCATCATGACAGGAAACAGTAGTTCATCATTAATTAACCTACGTAAAAGACTGAATTTAAAGGGGAAACAGGATACTAACAATGGTGAACTCCTGAAGAAAAAAAAGTTACATACAGAGGTCCTGTTCAGAAGGAAACAGATGTTCTTGTCACTGTTTTTTTTTTTTTACAATTACTTTACATGTATATGCCAAATCTAAATTTCTTTCATGACATCTCAAAAACAAGGCCCGAGCAGCACAGACATCATGTTGTCTTACATCTGTGGTGACCTCAGAGCCATTTTGCATGGTCCCTGAATGTGACATGAAATACAAGCATTATTTTTCAATATTCATTACAATGGTTTTACTTTAAAGAGCCCAGATTTAATGCACCACTCAGCTACTTGGTCAAACTGTGCACCCTCAACCAATGTCTGCCCGGGGGGAGGGTGACAACTTGTAGAAAGTTACTGTTTGCATGGCAGGTACGGGGACCTCGCGAGTGTTGACGGAGATGCTTGTTAGTTAGTTGTTTTGGTGGACAACTCAACAATTTGATGTGGCAGTGAGATGGGAAAAGCCTCAACAGCAAAAATGCTATATTGTTGAGGAAAAAAGGAGAAAGCTTTTCTGATCAGGGGACAGATTATAAGTGATCAGTGAATTCAGTACCTAAGGAATTTAATATTAAACAAAATCAGTTTATTGGATCAATCATGATTCTACAACAAGTTCATGGATGAAGAGCACAAACCAAATATTTTATGCCCTCAAACATGATTATTTTCATCATACAGTAACTCATATTATGGACTTTGCGATCGTTTCCATCTTCACTGAGAGGACATTAAAGAAAAGGTGAATTTTAAAAAAGCAACTGCTAAAAGGCCCATCTGAGTCTATGCTCACCACTGTTGTTTACTGTAGCATGTGTCAGAGTCTGCTGTCAATGTTTGGTCGTAAACAGCTTCTTCACATCGACTGTAAATGGATGCATTTCGAGTGGAAGTCATCTTTAACTGTATATCATATCTAAATGTAGGGTGTTATTGCTTGTTGTGTTATTTAGTGATGTTGAAATCAACTTGATAGTCATCAAAGTATTTAGAGGTGACTGTGCTTGAAAAGTAAAATAAGCTAGTCGAATGGTTCGCATGTTCGTGGCAGGTACCCTTTAACTGATGTTAACAACAGCTAAAAATGCTTTCTTACAGCCAGTCTTAATCAACATCTTGGTGCAGGAGCTCAGAAATAACAATTAAACCAGTTAGCAGAGAGGAGAAAATGTTGCTGTTTATTCTAATGTTTTAGCATTTACTGAATTGAGATCCTTTACGAAAACAACCTCAAATGTGAACACAAGATGTTTAAGGCAACATCTTCAGATTTATCTGGCGTAGTGCAGACATTGTCTGAGCTTGGATGTGAGAGGGGGGTGTGTGAGAGCAGGAATGTCATCCAGGCTGTGAAGTGGAAAATAGTTTGAATGTTGGACTGGGACAACTGTTTACATGCAAAGACGCCCCTGTAGGTGTGTGTTTACATGCATGTTATCTCACCGGAGCATAGCCTGAATTTTTATTGTGCACACTTACGTCTCCATGCTCTTGGTCGTTTTGAAATGTGGTACACAAGAATGATCAGTACCAGAGGATGGTGGTACCCAAACATTTGTGGACATGTTTGTAGTTCCAGTCTTCATGTCTGCGTGTCTCTGGACTAAAGCCTGAACAGTTTGGACAATCAGACAAATTAAAACTTTGACTTACATTGGTGCAAGATGGAAAAATTAGAAGTGCAACAGAGTTTGAACAGGGCATGGCAAATTCTATAATAATAATAATAATAATAATTTGTGAGGTATTAAAACTGCAAGCAGTGATAGGAAAGGGGTGGACAAAGCTGTCTTGGAAGGTTGAATGTCGGTACAAAATCTTGTGCCAATCAATCAAGAAGAAGTTGAGATATTCTACTTCATAAATGGAAAAACTGACCAGCTGGGGAACAAATGCAAAAAGTCAGGGGATCATCAAAGTTAATCAAATGCACAACATTTCCTGATAAAAGTAGTTGAGATATTTCAATCTTGGTGAGTGTTGGACCGAACCACTGACGTTACTACCTCCAGAGCCCCCT
The DNA here is from genome assembly GCA_028564955.1 of Terapon puta. Classification (NCBI taxonomy): domain Eukaryota; kingdom Metazoa; phylum Chordata; class Actinopteri; order Centrarchiformes; family Terapontidae; genus Terapon; species Terapon puta. Next base: position 8,505,929 of record JAOXYL010000042.1, read on the forward strand.
ACTACGATTCATAATTTCTTGGTATCTTGACTGTTGGTGAAACATTGATGGCTTAAAATAAACAGAGACGCACATTATTTATTATAAAACAGATCTCAGAGTATTTTAATAGCAGCAGATATTCACACATGTTTTTATATTATTTACAACAGTGAATGTTGACTTTTTTTAAAAAAGAGATTTAATCATTTACTGTTACTGTAATGTACAATAATCTATTGTACAGTGTGCCTTTATTAGTAGTGTGAGCATCAAAATTTGAAGGTTGCAGCCAAGAAGCCTCCTGCTTATAAGACTGAATAAACCCACGTCACAATATCAGTTCATCAGCATGAGTTTATCACACTGTCATACTATCATACTGTGGAAATGCGTCTAAAGGAGGATAACAGTAACAGTGTGCAAACTGAGGCTGACCTCAAGTCCATCTAGGCGCTTTAGAAGGCCACCTGCGCTGCAGATAAGATGAGGCCTTGTTGCAAGGACTGTGATTCACATAAACACCAAGGCCTGCTGTTAACAATGGTGAGTAATATAATACAATGACAGCGGCTGCTCTGTATTTATCTGGCAATATACAAAATAAATCAAATAACATTTCACTGCGGTTCAGGTCCAGATGAAAGTGATATAATGCATAGGATCAGAAGATCTCGCCCTGCACCGAAGGCCACAGTAACGTCATCTTCTATCATTTCTGATTTCTAAACAGTCTGTTGAGTTTTAAAGTGCGAGCCACACACAAGGTCAGGCCTAGATGAGAGATACACCCCTCTTTGTCACTTACTCAAAATGATTAGACATTGGCCTATAAGTATAAACAAGTCTTTCTGTTTTCCAGCCATAACGTAAGCTAAGTTGTCATTTCTATATCCAACATCACTGTAAACACTGAACACACCTTCAAAAGAGTACACTAAACGTACCGTAACTTTGTTAAGTTTATTGCATTCTGAAGAATAAACCGCTCGAGTAAATGTGCAGTAAAATGGTGGAGCAGGCGTCTACAATGAAAGCAATGTTTAATCTGTCTCATAACACTGTGTATACATTTATGTGCAATGACATGATGTACCTGGGCCCCACAAAGTCATTAAAGGTTTATTTATACAGCACCTTTCAAAGCCAATGTTACAAAGTGCCTTACGAAAACAAAGACAATAGAAGTGGTTGAAAAGCCTCCAAGGGGAGGCCGGCTCCACGGCAAGAAAAGCTTTATGAAGTTGGCAATTAGCTGAAGATCTACGTCAGAGGTTTTCAAACTGTGGGGGTGCAGAGGGAGAGACGCAGCACAGAACACAGCTCGTGGTGAAAAGGACAGGTGCAGGCTGGGGCTCTGAAAACAACAGGAAGTTAGATGTTTTATTCTGACAGCTGATTGGGCCCGCTTAACAAACACCTGCCTAACAAGATTTAACAGTGCCAGTCTGGCAAAATGCAAACAAATCAAGGATATGGTTCAAGTTGTAGCCCAAAGCTCACTTACAGACACCATGGCTATCTTTAAATTATATTTACTGCAGTTCTAAAACAGCGATTTTCCCCCAAATAGAAGTGAGGCAACTTCAGCTTTCCACCTGCAGATACAGCCAGCTGTGTTCAGGCCCAGGGGCTCTGCTGTGGGAGGCGACAAGTGTTCAACTATGGGAAGCACACTGCTCTACTAATTTATTAGATTTCATTTTATTTTATTGGCATGACATGAAGTTCAATTTACTAGTCATGGAGAGTCCTGCTCATCTTGTGAAAAACAATTGTACGATTTCCTTAGTAGTTCTGGAGAAATAACCTCAAACATGCCATTGTGATGTCATCAGGCTTATTTCAGCATGGGCTTTGAAACTGCATAGTATGTTTTACTATATAGGGTTCATTTGAATTTGCAGTTGCAAATTTGAGCTGATTATTTTATTGAGTATGTTCTCCTTGCTTGCTCTTTGAGTGTCCTCGTAGTATGTTGTGTGACTGCTTGATGTAAACAGCTTCTCATTGGTATTGATAAAGTGCAGGTGCAGAATTAGTGATAATTCAAAAAGTATCAAGCAAACAAAAAAAACATGTCCACACCAAGAAATTTACTATGGTATTTTAGGTTTAGTTTTCCTTTCCTCTCTTTAATCTCTTCTCTCCCCTCTGCCCTGCAACATTTATTTTCTATCTCCATCTGTCCCTGGGTTGTCTCAAACCTTCATGATCCAAGTACACAAACAATCCTCCGGCCTTTTCCATTCTTCTCCACGTCCATCTTTCCTCCTCCTGCCGTCCATCTTAACTCCCACAGGTTCTTGTCTGTGTATTCTATGCTAAATCCTCCATCCCGTTTCCCCTTCCTGTATTTCCACAAGGACTTTGTCGCCTGCTCTACGAGATGGTGTCCTGTGACAACTTCACCCAACACTTCCTCCATCACCATCATCGTCTCGTTCCACCGACTGATCGCTCTCCAAATTGTTCTCTCAGCAGTCATTACTGAGATCTCCCCATTTCTACCGCTTCCTTCCTGTTCTGTTTCACATCTGGCTGCGTCGTCCTCAAGTAAAACAGAATTAGTCATTTTCTCGTGAAGCCAACACTCAACCCCCCCTGACAAGGAGTTTGTGCTGCTTGTGCCTCTGCCTTTTTGTCTCACAAGTCTCTTGCCTTTAACACTCAACCACCAGATGCTCCCTGTCTTTGTTACTGGCTGGGTGGTTCTCTGTTTCAGTAGTCCCTTGGGTCATCTCTCACTTGATTGACCTAATTTATACTCTAACGTACTCCTTTATCCTCACTTAGAGGAGTTAAAAAAAAAAAGTGTAAGCGAACAAGTAGACTTCCAGTTTCATGACAATATAATGAGCTTAGAACAACTGCTCTCCAAACACAAAGCTGTGGAAGGATTTTCTGCTCTAAATGATGATTAGTTGTTAAAAGTCACAGCAAAAATAAAACATTTCTTTAAGATTTGATTAGGTTCAGGATTAGAATGGCGTGGTTTGAGTGGAAATATTTAGGCAGGTAGGAGAATGGTTTCCTGTGTCATAGTCCAATGTTTTGTTGATCCAGCAAACCACCCTTTGTGGCTCTGCGACAATGTCACACCACCTCCTTTGCTACTGAAGAGTCATAATTCACGCGGCCATTTGAGGGCTTGGTCTCTTGAACACAAACATATGTGTTTTTTTGGCAAGCGTTTAATCTCATCGGCCTCCAAATGAAGATTTAGTCCAATTTCTGATCTTGGATTCAGTTTAGCCGGTGATGAGGTCCTTCCCGTCGTTTACCGCTTTCTTCAGCTTCTTCCCAGTGCAAGAAACTGTTATCAGTTGTCTTTGAGGCCTCTCACTGTGAAGGAAGTATTTTGTTTGCATTAGCGCCGTACAAACATCATAAACAGCCTTCACACCTGCTTCCTGATAACTAAATAACAGTTCAGCAGTGCTGTGTACTTATTAGACATTTTGTTAATGGCAGTAAAAACAAAATTCAGGTAGGCATTTCTTTCTTTTGAATCTGCAGGAAAAAACAACTCTTTGCTCAGGAATTGAGAGAAATTGCTTGGCACATTGTGTATTTTAAAGGCCCCAAAAATGTATTTTCAGCATCACCTTCTCACTAACGAAAAGCTGTAGAGAAACAGACAATTTTCTGCCAACATTATGACCATTTGGGTTATTTTGGTTTGAGGAATTTCTGTATTTGTTTTTATTGTTTCAATTTGGGCTCAATTTCCATGCACCAGTCAGGACTCAATAACCTCCGAGTCTGAATAAGAGTCCGATGTCAGCTGTTGGGATGCATTAGCTGTTGCTGATGTTGCTGGTGCTGCTGACCAAGCTTGATCTAACCACACCCACACAGTCCTGATGAAGCTTAACAAGTGTTTGAGGGTTAAACTCTCAATAAATAATACCTGAGGATGTGGGCTCTTTCTCAGCTCCCAAAAGCTCTTAATGACGTTGGTGGTTACTAGTAGCTAGTTGAGACTAGACGTGGGCCGAAGTATGTCCACCTAAGCCTAATTACCACTGACAAATAATACTGATGTGTGGCTGAGTCACAAACTCCTGTCTACCTCATTGCTTTAGTCATACAGCAGCTTCAGAATGGCTGAGTGGAGTTTGTGCGAGCTGTGCATTATTACAGAGCTCGTGCCTCTCATCGAATTAACTCAAATCCTCCTGCCCTCTCTTTCTTTGTTTTTGTCGGTACATCTGAGATATTTGTCCAAAGCTGGACTGAGACCTTAATCTGCGACAGTCCCCTGTGGCTTATGAGTGTGTGTTTACGAACATGTTTACGCCTCAAAACCACATATTCCAGCAAAGACCCTCCAATGGCGAAGATGACTCACCGACACAGAATTTCCTCAAAAATAAGTGGATACCTGACAGTTAATTCCCGGGCATGACAAACACATGTCATGTGGTGTCCACTGTGGTACAGTATGATGTGGTACACCGCTGATTCATTGTGTGCAGTGGGTGGGGTGTAAGTATGTGTGCACATGCATATGCTCAAAGGATGCACATGGGGCTGAGTTGCTTATTCACACCAGAGTGACGCATGGGGCTAAGAAGCCTGCTCACACACATATATACGGCACAGAATGTGATGCTCCTGCAGTGGGATTAAGCAAGTAAACCTGTGAGTTCAGTCTGTGGCTGGCTGCTAATACCTCCTAAAGACGTTTGTAGTGGACAGCTCCACTCCTGCCTGCTAATACTACATGTAAATATTCACAAGTAGGAGAGGCCATTGCAAAATCTGCACTAGCCCGGGTGTACAGATATTTGTTGTTTACAGAGGATACCGTTCTTTTGCTTCACACTTGAAAGAGGAAATACTTGTCTTATTGCTCTTTGGACTCCTGAAGGTGAAAGAGGGCGGTCAGAAAGAAGATTAGAGGTGGTGCAACAGGGATAAACAGGTTGTGGAAGAATAAAAAGCAATATGCAAATATGCTTCTGGACATCAATGGTAAAATGGTAAGATTTTTTTACAGCTTTGTGTTTTGTGTGTGTTTTTTAAGTGCTGTTTTTGTGGCTGTGACTCACGGAGTATCTTCTGTGTCCTGCAGGTTTCAGCTACAGAAGAATGTGTAGGACCTATGAGACTGACTCAAGAGCCTATTCAGGTAAAGGTACAGCAGACTTCTGGTATCATGTTGTTTTTGTTGTTTATGTTTGATGGACTGATAAGAAAAGAGAAGACTGTACAGTAATTAAGACTATGTTTGATAACTGCGTTAGACTTGGTTGAGCTTCCTCAGCTTGTCTCATGAAAGCAGAACTTCAACTGACAATCATTTTCATCACTAATTAATCAGCAGATTTGTATGATTAAAATGTGTCATTCAAATTGTGTCAAATGTACATCTCAACTTCACAGTGGTAAAGTTTAAGGCTACTAACTAAATTTTTTAAAAATCAGTTTACAGCAACATATGACAAAGAAGAGCAGCAAGTTCTTTCTGGAATCTGATAGTATTTGGCATTGATTTACTTTACTTTATTATTTACTTTTTGCTTTAAAAGTGACTAAATTTATTAAGAAAAGAATACAGATTACTGTCCGTCAACTGTTTTTTTCCATTCTACATGAATGCTAATGATTATTTCAGTTACCCATGTAGATTTTGCAACGAAATATGATTCTTTCATTATACATGACCGTAGGTTTTATGTTCATCAGTATAATAGAAAAACATCTGTATGAAGGGATTAGAGATACATCTACTCTTGTGCAATGTTTTATGAGATATGATTTTTCTACTGGTAAAAATCTGATCACAGTGTCTCCAGTCTGTTTTAATAGCGGCCATGCCATCATTCCTGTTGGTCATATTTGCTATTAAGAGAATAATGTGAATAATTTAATGTAATAGAGAGCAAAATACACCATGCTTGTTTTTTATACAAATGATTTCAAATGTTTATCTGAAGCTAAATAAGGCTTCAGCAGTGGGTCAAATCAAAAATAGTTTTTTTTTTGCCTGTTTTGATTTCATTTAAAATGCATTAATATGAAAATCCTTTTCTACCTCATCATCAATCCTACTTTGCTCTCTCCCTGTCTGTCTAGAACTTGAAAATATTGCAAGGTTAGGTAAGGTTGAGTCAGGGATTGTCTATGCTCATCCCCTGGTTAGGGATTAAGCCATGTGCTAGTCAGATTTATCCTTATGTAACAAAGAAAGTAAGAGTTCCTGGAGGTTACCAGCCGTTTGAGGTGCAGGTACCACAAAGCATTCCTCTGTTTTGGCAGTTCTACCTCAGGAATCAGCGACTTTATTAGGTGCCTGTTTATTGCTTTGATTGAATTTGCTTCGGCATGAGCTGTGCTGGTTTGACCAATCTCCAAGGTTTTCTGAGTTCAGCTCAGTTCCTACTCCAGTGCAGTGATGTGAGAGGCCTGGCATGCCACTCATGTCCATACCAAGCTACAGGATCTTGCTCTATCCCTTTGCTCTCCCCCTCCTCCTTATTAACCATGTCAAAACAATATCGCATCAGGAATCTGTGGCAGTGCGTAAGCAGGTGGAGGGACCGGGGTCTGTATTAAAAACCCTTCTAAGACCTCATCTCATGCCACAGAAAACCCTTAAACAGCCCGCTCAAAGCGGCCCGCTGAAGTTGTTCTTCCAGCCTTCTGCTGGATCCATGACCTAACCCGCCCCTCTCCCACTTCACTCTTTCCACAAGAACAGAAAGATGAAAAGAGGGAGATAAAATGCTCTGCAGGAGAGAGTTATATATAGTGAGTTTTCCTTGACATTTACTGTTACTGCCTCACAGCCCTGGAGAGTTTCAACCTCTCCAGATACCTCCTCCTTTGGCTTATCTGATGATTTATGTGTTTTACTCATGACACACATCATCACTCACGTGAAGGCACAGGAACACACATGTTGTATGTTTGTATATTCCCCATATGTGTAGCTGTGGTGAATTTATGTGTTGAAAAATCCAAAAGTTTCTTTGTTCTGCCCACATTGTGCAACCTTCACTTACAGCCCGTATGAAGAAAGGTTATTAGTCAACAAATTGATTACTAGATCAACAGAAAATAAAATCATTTACTAGTTGTTTAATTGCTTTTATTTCAAGCACAAAACAGCAGAAATGTCCTGGTCCCAGGTCCTTATGTGTGAAAATGTGATTCCAAACCAAAAGTCTTTGAGCATAAGGCTGTTGATTGAACAAATGAAATTATTTCAATATGTTAGACCCTGAAAAATTGCACACACCTGGCATATACTGTCTACAAATTAAGATCAATGAGCTCACACTTTGCATATAATATCAATAAAATATGGAGGCCTGAAGATCAGTGTTGCATAATGGCAGAGAGACTTGATGCATTACGATGTCCCTCCTTCATATGTTATCTGACCGGCTCACACTGAGTTGTGCTCCCACACAGATGAAGTGCTTAAAACTAGTAAGCCCAATGACACCTCTCTGTGTTTGGGAACCTCCCAATGCTAGATGGCATCTGGTCTGGTTGTGCAAACATGGCGGATTAACCTCTGAACTCTGAAAATGCGAGGCAGCTTGCGGCAGCAGTCAGGGATATGACTCTGTGCCAACTGAGCACTGGCTGTACAACTTTTTCACACAAATCATGAATCCAGTAAGTTACTGCGTTGTTCGCAGAGATAAATATACGCAGGCTGAAATCTAAGTTTAATTTAATTGCACTGAAACCAGGTAATGATGTACACATACATTCATTTGTGCACCGTTAACAGTGAGTTACATTAGATGATTAAATTAGATGTGTGTCCAAGACAGATGTGATGGAGTGCAGCCATGTTTTTTAAATATGTTTGACTGTGCACATCAGACGGTGTATTAACACCAACGGCGCCTCCTACCAGGCTCATCATTAGGGACATATTTGGGTGGCAGGTCAGAGATCTGTGCGGTCGGCATCGTCCCAGGGTCGACCGGGTACTGTGTGTGTGGAATTTCACATGTTCGCACCATGGTTACACAAAGCAGTGCCATGGTTACACAAGCCAGCACGGGATCAAAGACTGTGGACCTTTCACACATACTCACCAATACCAGCTCATTCTCCCTTCTCCCTCTGTCCTCTCCTTCTTTCACATCATCCTCTGCCACTCTCACCTGTTCTTTTCCATTTTTCATATCTCCAGGTGTGAGAGTCTGTATAGATAAATGTCATACTATGAACTATTCTCTTCCTGATTTTAAAGCAAAACAGGAAGTGTGGGGAGTCATGGCTTCAGGACTCTTCTGCTCTTTTCACCCACCCACTCGTTCTCTTCTCCCTCTCTTTCTGCTGCACCTCCATGCACTCCCTCTGTCACTCTATCCTTTGTTGTCCTTAGAGGGAGTCAGGAGGTGATGCTGCTGCGAGGCAGACCAGAGCACTGTTGGTTCTGGCAGCAGCCCAGCTGTCTGTGTGTGTGTGTGTATGTGTGTGTGTGTGTGTGTGTATGTGTGTGTGCAAGAGAGCATGTGTGTTTCTACCGTATGTCTCCATTCCAGTGTTGCATTTCCTCACCACTGTACCAAAGATGGCTCGTCTGTTCGCGGTCAAAACACAGTGTGGGATCAAAAACACAAGTCCTCTGTTGTGAAACAGCTTTCATTTAGGATTATGTGCTGCTCTGTTGATGTTAAAGGAATAGAGGACCATGACGTTTACATGATGTGGTCTGTTTACTGTAACACAGGTGTTTTATCCATTCTTATTTAATACCCCTATCCAGGGTTTTGGATGGGGACTGGAGTCTATCACAGGATGAAAAAAAAACAGAGGTGCTCTGCACAGGTTGACAGCCCATCACAGGGAAACAAAGCAGATCTATTGACACACTCACAATTATGGACAGTTCATAGTCTACAATTTCCCCTGAGCTGTGCACGCCATGTGACTGTGGGAGGAAATTCATGTATACTCACAGAGCAGATGTAATCTATACACAGAAAGAAGCAGGACAAATCCACTCACTGCCTCTTCATGGCAAGAGGATTTCATGTGTTTTCCAAATTTAGAAACAAATGCATCTTGAGTGGTTCCACTGATAACTTCTGTAGACAGAGGTCTGGGTCTGTAATTGCTTATGTTGAGTTACTCACCCCTGTGATCTCAGTTTCAAGATTGGTAGCTTATCCAGCCTGCTTCCAGCCAGTAATTCCACTGGATATGCTGGATAATAACATTTTTTTTCAGTGTTTGATGTCTCAAACCCTCATATTAATTTCTGTTAGAATTGGGTTCATGACATAACATTTACACCAGTATCAAATGATCAAATTAATTTAACTTTAATTTGATAATAATAATCATAATAGTCATAATAATTATAACCATCATCATCATCATCAGTTAATCAAAAATGGTGTCTCCCTTCAGTCTCATCACAATTGTTAAGAATATATTGTAATCAATAATAAAATAACATATTATATTGTTATATCATTCTTCAGGCCTATAAATGTTTGTAACCTTGGTAGCGCTGTAACCTGTGTTTTTTACAGCTGAAGGATAATGTCCTGTCAAACGTAGTGTAGACCTACTAACACAGATCTCCTGTAATTTTCACTGTAGTACCAGCAGTGTCTCACCCGGGCATCCATTTCTTCCTGTCTCCTCAGGTCCTGTTGGTGTTTGCCAAGGAGGACAGCCAAAGTGATGCCTTCTGGTGGGCCTGCGACCGCGCTGGGTTCAGGTGTAACATCGCACGGACGCCCGAATCTGCCGTTGAGTGCTTCCTGGACAAGCACCATGAGATTATAGTCATTGATGGACGCCACTCGCGCTACTTTGAGCCTGAAGCCGTATGCCGGTAAGCCTTAGTTGTGTGTTTTTTCGTGTGGTTGTATCTTGTAGGAGCCGGATGAAGAGTCATATTTATGGTTCAGACATCACTGTGGTATTAGTTTTAAATCAAACTCTCTGCAAGAAAGTGTCAAACTCTCCCTTTAAGCCTGAGATTTTGTTGTGACCCATTTTAGCTTCTGAACAGGTATCGTCAGCTGTTGCTGTTTTCAGACCAACATGCATGTTTGATATTAAACAGAAAGTCTGAGAGGGCATCAAGTACCAAAAGTGTCATAGGCTTTCTACCAAATGCCATGTGATCTCTCATTTTAATTAAAAAAATATTGAAAACTTATGAAGTAATCAACAATGTCAGACTTAAGTCTGCCAAAAAGTCGTTGTACTGTAAATATCTTTGGGACACTGTGTTGGAGGGCTTGTTGGCGCCACCTGGTGTTTTTGGGGGGCACCGCAGGCATCTGCAACCTGAGGCTGCTGAGTTACTGTAGTCTGTTGTCTAAATTCAACGCTTTCTTCTAGAAAGAAGCAGCTGAGCTCTGATGCTGGATGTCACAATTCATAAGAGACCATTTAAAAAGAGTAGCACTTGAGTGAGCCCGAACTATAAAATGTGAGTTTGTTTGTTGACATGAAAGCTTGATAGTGGCCCAGGGGAGACAAGAGTAGTTACACATGCAGAAGCTTGAAAAAGAAGTTTTTTTTCTTTTTCCCTTCTTGTTCATTTTTTTCCCCAAAGAAAAAGCCCCTGGCCACTTTTCAGACTTCTGCGATTTTAGAATAACCTCACTTGCTCCTTGCTCTTGCCAGGTGTTAGTCAAGTTCATACTGGCAATACTGGTCCATGCTTTAAGTTTATCCCATGTTGCTTTTTTGTCTTTAGTCCTATATTTTGCCCACGTTCGTCCATCTTGAACTCCCCTCCCCCTGCTCTTCCTGCCGAGTCCCTCAAGGATATGGACATGGACGTTTTCATGTCAGATTCCTTCAATGTGAGATAATGCTAAAGTTGTTGCTGAATGTTGATCTCATTGGCAAAAATGAATATTAATGCAATGACATTTAAATTACAATCAGTCTCTCATTGCAAATAAGTAATAAAAGCTGGACGTTCTGTCTTTTCACATAACAAAGGCCTTGTGTTCAGAGCGTTTGAATGGGGATTCCCAAGGCTCAAAGTGTTTAATGTGTTTCTCATGGTTATCTTAATGGCTGTGTGAAAGCCCTCTAGACATCATTATGTAGACGCCTATGAGGATATTTTTACAGTTTCAGTAAAATTACATATTCCTTATTACTTTTAGCTACTTGTGTGTTCATATCATTATTTTTGCAGACCATTGGGCTGTAGTTATTGTTAGACGCAGCACTAACCCATCCAGAGTTCTTGGATACGCTTAAAGCCACCACCATATATTTTGCTGAGTGAGTTATTATAAGTGCTTCATTATTTCCCCAAGTAAAGGAACACATCCATTCGTCTCTCCCTCCTGTCTCCTGATTACCACAGTTTGGCAGCTGCTCCGTGTTTGTCCATTGCTCCTTGTCACTATTTTTTCTTTCCCTTTCACCGCCCCCTCCCAACCTCATCCCCCATGAGGATCTCTGCCATCATCTGTTCGCCCCGCTCCTCCTCTCGCCCTCCATCACTGTCCTCTTTCCTCCTCCACCGCCGGGCCGTGTTCCCGTGCGTCCTGCCAGCGGTGTGGCTTCGCGGCCAGACCTCTGAAGCAGATGTTGTGCTTGGTATTACTGTGTAAAGTGCAGAAAAAAAACTCTGCCCTCTTTTTGTGGCCATGACATCACCGCCTATCTGCCCACATGTTTATCCTGTACCTGAGTCCAAGCCACTTCTCATAAGCTCAAAGTGTGGATGAAATGAACTCGGGCTGACACTCCCACTGAGTCTTAATCTGCATTTTCTTTCATTTACAGGTTGATTCGTGCCACAAAGCCTTCCGAAAACACAGTTATCCTAGTTGTGGTGCCACAAAAGTAAGTTAGATTTTTCTTTGTTTCGGTCTATCCACATCTGTTACATCAACATGTCAGTTATATTGTCAATTTCCACACCACTAGTCCTGTCAGCTTAGGCAGGGTCATGCCAGGCACTCGTTGCTGTTTTCCCTGATGGATGTTGGCTTAACCACAAATGAGACTTAACACTTCCTCCAGAATTTTCACATTAAAGGTCTTGTGGCCTTCTCTTTATAGGTTTATTGGGCTTTTAATCTGAAAAAAAGCATCAGGAAGACTTTTTTTAGGGTAGCTTAACATCAATCAGAAGTACGAAAATACGAGCATGAAAATATTAGTTCTATTAAGAAACTCAGAGCAGCAGAGTGGTGCCTATGACTGCCGCTGAGCTGTGGAAATGTACGTTATCATACATTTACAATAGAAGGCTTTAATGCTTACTTGATCAGATTTGAATCCCAGTGACCAAACAACCCACCAAAAGTCATCAGATTCTTATGTATGTTGTGAATCCTAATTGGTGCATGAAAGTAAAGTAGGCAACATCACCTTTTTCCAACTGAGCCAGAGAAGACAGGGGGGAAAGGACAGCGCAGGTATCTGACATGTGAAATAAGCAGAACTGTTGCAGCGTTGGCGGAAAATACTGCTTGTGTAGTTTCTCATCATCTATAGTGAGAAGCTGATTTAGAAAATACGTTTTCTGAGCCTTTTTTAAAACTGCATAGTTTTCCATCCACAACAAGTGTGTTTCTGAAAAATGAATGTGGTTTCAGATGGTAATGTTTCTTTTCTGTCATTGTATAGACCGGCTGACCAGGACGAGCCATCTGTTCTTCCTCTCCTCTGTGCTGGATTCAGCAGAGTACGTCGAACAACCTTAGCTTGCGACTGTGTTTATAACAGACTGAACGTGCTGTCCTTGTCTTTGATAGATTTTTTTTTTTTTTTGTGGGGGGGGGTCTAACAGACTTGAGACGCTAAAATAGCAGCATGTTGTGAGTTGGGTTTCGAAAGAGGCACTCGTTGTCAGCTGTGTTTGATGGTGTTAAAATGACGTAGGAGGCTGCAAAACAAGTTGCTACCGAACAAACCCTGACTCATTCAATTTTCCGCTCCCCTCTCTCCTTCTCCTTCAAACACCACTTAACCTTGTTTGGCCTCCAGAGGTTTGTGGAGAACAGCAGCGTGTCCGCCTGCTATAATGAGCTCATACAGATTGAACATGGAGAGGTGCGCTGCCAGTTCAAACTCAGGTACAGCAGGGGAAAAAGACCTCATGACGCACGTTGCATTCGGTCACACTTACAGATGCGGAGACACAGATTCGAGGTTGTTACTAACCCTGAGTTGCTGTGGTTTTAACCGTCTGCAGGGCCTGCAACTCTGTCTTCACTGCTTTGGAGCACTGTCAAGAGGCTGTGGAGATCACCAGTGAGGACCACATAATACAGGTAGGGATAATGCGCACACATGGAAAACCTGAGAAAATCTCAGTTCATTCATTAGGATCAGGTTTGTTTTTTTTCATGGGTTTTGTCAACAACAAAAAACAAAATACTAGACTTTAACATCCTTTCTGTTTTGTCCCAGTATGTGAATCCAGCGTTTGAGCGAATGATGGGCTACCACAGGGGGGAGCTGATCGGGAAGGAACTGACCGAACTCCCCAAGAGTGACAAGAACAGGGCTGACCTGCTGGACACCATCAACACCTGTATCAAAAAAGGAAAGGTGAGTTACTCATCCATCCACTCCATCCATCCATCTGTGTGTAAAATGAGACATTACCGTAAAACACTGTCTGACTGCTCTGTTGTCTCTGAAGGAGTGGCAGGGCATTTACTATGCCAGAAAGAAATCAGGCGACAGCATACAGCAGAGCGTGAAGATAACGCCCGTCATTGGACAAGGAGGGTGAGCTCAGTTTAATCAAAGTGGTCACTGTACATTTCCAAGAAGTCACAAATTCATGACGTTTTTTCTCTCTCTGTTGGAAACAGGAAGATTCGACATTTTGTTGCCATCAAGAGACCACACATTGACAATAATAATCAGGTGAGTCAAGTGTACTGCTGACTTATTTCCTTTCAATTGGTTTTTTAGTATTCTTTCTGGAAATGATTGTCCTCCCCAGAGCAACGGAGGTTCTTACAAGAAATCACGCCAGAGTTTTGACCACCAAACAGTGGCAATAAAAATC
>JAOXYL010000042.1:8544995-8558979 GCA_028564955.1 Terapon puta
ATCTCCTGTCAATCACAGAGGGATAGAGGCCAGCCAAGGGTAGAGAGGAGAGAGGTTAGAAAGGGAGAGAGAGGGGGGGGGGTTGTGGTCTGCTTACCTGAAGTCATCAATCTGCACCAGAAATCGAACAATGTCAAAATGTCCTTTCAGCACCTGCAGCTCAGTGAAGCAGTTTTTGGGCTGTTCCTCTCCAATGCACAACACGGGGCTTTTCTGCAGACATAAGAGGGAAAGCAGTGAGACAAACAGGCTGGGGGGCGGGGGGGGGTGCAGACGTAGACGGTGGCTGGGCTGCTGGGTGTAGAGCAGGAGCAGACAGGGGTGGAAAGTAACTCATTCTTAGCACATTTTCAGAGGGACTTGTGCTTTATTTATACTTCTACTCGTCTACATTTCAGAGGGAAATATGGAACTTTTTATCGCATCGTACTCGTGACAGCTTCAGCTGCTTTTCAGATCAAGACCTTTTACCGTAAAACAATATGATCAACCTAATAAATCAAAAAGGAAAGTCATGTTTGAGCCCCACAGAAGTCAAATTATCCAGTATTTCACAACAGAGAAATATCTGCAGCATGAATAAAGATTTGTGTAATATGTGTAGCAGAACTTGTTTTTTCCTGGTTTCTAATCCCGAATAAAGTCATATTTAAAAACACATCTATCACAAGGGCCATTTCATTCTGCAGAATGAGTAAGTAAGTAGATTTTATTCTTTTTTGGAAACATGGATGGAATTGTGGTATTCAATGATAAAGACGTAATCAACTGTGAAATACTGCATTGCAAGGATTTTATTATTTTTTGGTTTCGTTTGCAGACATAATGTGTGTGCTCTTGGCGCTCTGTGGGTTTGATCAAATGTAAATATATTCACAGTCTCAAATTTCCCTGATAATTGGATAATTTTTCAGAAAAATATTCAACAACTTCATTCTCACCCAGTGTAATGTCTTAGACACTCTCTGATGACCAACTGTACTTAAATCGTAACACAACGTTGAGAAAACAAAGAATGTGGATAAAAATTAAACAGATTTCACAGGGCCCTATAAAAGCACTTGAGATGTTTGCAAGTGTTTCTGTTTTGTTGCAACTTTTATTGAAGCCAGTGATCCAGATATTTCATTCATCACTGGTGTAGTTATTACAAGTCTATGTACCATGTGTTATACTATAATGTACTGTGTTATAGTACTACTGAATTTCAAAAACTTATTCTAACTGTTTCATCTTCACAGTTAACACTCCGGCTGTGACTAATGTGCATTATCATTATCATCTGCGCATCATTTTCAATTAATCAGTTACTTTTTTGTCAGAAAATGGTAAAAAATGTTGATCACTGTTTCGCAAAGCCCAAGCTGACAACCACAAATATCTTGCTTTGTCTACAAGCAAATATAGTGAGTTTACTGCCATAAAGGGCAAAGGAAATCGGAAAATATTCACATTTGAGAATTTTTAAATGCTGTGAAATTGAATCATGAAGTGGCATACATTTTAAATATTAAGATAAAGTGGCTCTGAAATGTAAATGTACTTAGTTACCTTCCACCACTGGCCTCCAATCTTACAAACCTTTATGAGGTGAATGCAGATCACAGAGATTAAAGGGATTACAGACCAAACAGCAGAACAAATCGAGTAAAGATCAATCGTGGGATAGTAATAATGTTAATAATGCAGTGTTAATAACCAGGACACACGGATGTGGCAGTGTTACAGCTGACTGTATGTGTATGTGTATCTGTCATCTCACCTCCACCGAGCCCGGAGCGTCTCGACCACCGAGGATCCACCGCAGCATCGCTCCTTCTGTCGGAGGCTTTCTTTACCTGAACACACGGGGGACGAAGCCAGTTTACACATTTCACTGAAATAAACACCACGACACACACAGGGTTTACATGACAAGGCGTTTAAAACGGGGAGCGTGACGAACAAGCTGGAGGCGTTTAATGTCACCATCAGCGCGGACAGAGGCGCTTCCTGTTCCGAGTATCTCCTGTTCGCCGACACGTCTCGGGAGTAAAGTCTTCGCCGTCTGGAGGCCGGATAATGTCGCCCAAAACGGGACAAATGTCGGGCTGAAAATGCAGAAGTGCGCGAGCTAGCTTGGTGTTATTATAGACGCATCATCGGCGGAGACCACAACAAACCATTCATGTGACTCAAACTACGGAAGCTTTGGTTGGACACGTTGAGTCAGGCCGACAAATGCGAGAAGCGAGTGCAACAGCAAATGTTTCATGATAACAGTGGATCTGAGAAGTTTTTACACATATTTACTTGTATGCTATTGTGTTTATTGATGTTGTTTTGTTAAAGATGTCCTTCATAAGTCTCGTTACTACCTTCAATATTCTTGAACCGATATCTGCTACTTCTCTCATATACTGTATAAAGTATATATTGGTATAGTATAATATGGTTGTATTTATATTTAATTGTATTGTTTATTATTATTATTATATTTGTCTATTTATACTTTATATATACGAATATATTTATATGTTACATGCTGAATATTTACATCCACTCTATGGTTTTGACATCTTAAGAGCAGCCTATTTTTGTTTGCTTTTTTTATTTTCCCAGCATTACACAAAGTCAAAACCTAATATGATTCTCTTTTGGATAATTTTACATCAAAAGTGAAAAATCTCCACTTATTCGACCTATAGTGCATAAATTGTTTTATGTAGTCAATGGTGTGACCAGATAAAAGCCTTTAAATGTCTTTTCTCACAGAACTGTGAACAAATAATAATTTCAAAAAGAAAAAGAATGTTTTAATCTAATAACCTAATGCAGGCCAAACCTACTGAAGTATTTGTCTTATTGTTTAATTTTGTTTAGTACTGTTTTATCAGTGCACAGACATTTTTATTGAGGGATTTGCAGAGAGGCTTCAGTTGTAAACTAGCTTCAAGATAAAAAGCAGCTCAAATGATCACAATCACACAGAAGATTTTACAGGTTTTCCATCTATGTGCAATGGAAGTTTCACATTTCCACATCACACTTGTGTATGTTGTACACTGGACCTCGGTTGTCTTTCAGACTTGCAGTGCTGTCCCAGCTTCTGCTCGTACGTGCACAGACTTAAGGAGAGAAGAGAAAACAGCCTTCTGGTGTCAAACTCTGCACATCTATCGTTCAGCACAGTGAAGCTTAGTCATCCAGGTGAAGACACAGCACACCTTTTCTGAGTGGAGGGGAAATTCAATGTTAGTTGGTGCCATTCTTCTTTTTACAACTAGATGGCAGTGTGTAACAATCCCATGAGATCAGGACGGTTCAAACCTCCAGTGAAACCAAGTTGTGTGACCAAGTGTTTCCTTTTGCATGTTCTCATATCATATAAAATTACTCAAAGACAAAATCATATCATTGGTTTGATTGTGTTGTATGACATCATCATCCCTCTCTGCCCACAGTTTTTCTTACTTCCCCTCGTTCCTCCCCTTCTCCCCATGATGTTCACCAGCACTCCCTCCCGTGTCCTCTTCCCCCTTTCTACATTCGCCTCCTCTCGGTGTCTCCCCTGTTAATACACAGATACACACACACCAGACACACACACACACAAAGAGTCACACATCACCCTAGCTGTGTCTACTCCTGCTCCCCCGATTGAGACGACACGCAGTGTAGGGCCTGTGACCTTCATGGTGGCTCAGATCTGCGGCTGGCACTGATTTCTGATTTAGTGTCGATCCGCCGCGCTTGTCAGGGGCTGCGAGGTGCTTTCCATGCGGTAATAGAAAAGCTCAAGGGCAGCTAGAGAAAAGAGGAGGGTTAGGGAGAGGGATTGGTCGAGGTGGAGTGAATGAGTTTTAGATTTGGGGATGGGTGAGGCTCGGTTTGTTTAGCTGTCTGTCAAATGGCTGAGCGAATGGGTCATATATGCACACTTGACTTTGAGTCAGTATTTAATTAATTCAAAGGATGCGAAGGAATGTGATACAAGTACAAAAGCAAACAGTGCATCCAGCTCAGCAGCTTCAGTGCTGTGTGATAAATTGTCAGTATGTTAACATGTTTTCTCAATGTGGTGGCATGCTAACCACTACTAATTAGTGGGTAATTCATTATAAACCAAAGTGTTGGACAAATTCATAATGCTACCTGATAATGATGCTGTAGATGAAAAGTCAGAAGATCATAACAATCATTAGGATTTATCCTTTGGACACGATGACGGTCTGTAAAGTCTCATTGCAATTCCTTACATCATGGGACGAAGCAGCGGACCAACCAACATTGCTATCCTTATAGCCACATCTCGCATGGCTTTAGGGATGGCAGTGAAAAACATTATAGGATGGATGAGAGAAGAGATAAAGCGAGTTTATTTTTTTTTAAAAGAAGGAAAAAAAACTGGTGAGAACCACAAAGGTAGGTAAGGTTGAGATTCAGGAGTTCGCCGAGAAGAAATGGGAGAGAAAAGCTAAGTGGGTCCTGAGTGCTGTGGCCTCGGTCTGGTGTGGACAAGATGTCAAATATGACCAATGGCAGAAATCAGCTAAGAGGTGAAGTCATGATGCGATGGCCACCAAAACACTCACAGCACTAAAGACCAGAATCAGAGCAAAGAGAAGAGTCTGCCTGCCCCCTCTTCCTCTTGCGTTAGCGCCTGATCTGATCCCCCTACCTCCTCCCTGTAAGGAAAACAAATGGTTATGATGATGGAAAAGGAATTAAGATGTAATTTAACAATGGGCCAACAGCAGTATTCAATAACAGGCTCCCTGCCTTGCTGTTCGGAGGGGTCTTGTAGAAAAGAGACTCTCATTCTTGACCAACACACTTCACTGTCCCTCTTCATCAGGGTTTCACTGTGTTCTGCTTTACCTACTGTGGCCTCCGCCTCACATGGGATCTGCACTTAGACCTCAGCATGCGGTGTAGCACGTTCAGTAAGTCCACAGCTGCTGATGTACGGGATTCGTTCATGATTTTTGCCTCTTTAAAAATTATGGCCAGCCCATTACATTATATGGGCTGTGAATATATTTCACATCACACCATGTTGCTCAAACTGCAGTAAATTGTATATTTACTGCAGTTTGTTAAGAAAAATTTTCAATCACGTATTAATACACATTGGGTGTATAGGTTAGTGTTTACAGCAGTTACAAGAAATGTCAGCCTGTGCAACAGGATAGCAGCTTCTGGTCAACAATGGAGTCCTATGACGAGCTATATAGACTACACAGACTAATCTTTTTAGTATTATCATGTCATTGATATTTTTTATCTTTTCATGGGAGCTTTTAAATGAGTAACGTAGATATTGCTGACCTTATCTTTTCAGTATAAAATTCCCTCTTTGCAGCAAGGAAAAGCCCTTCTAAAAGCCTAAATTTCCTACAAATAAATACGCTCTGACATGACATATGACATCTTCACTATGTTGAAAGGATAAATTATAAACCTGTTCAGTATGGCCACAAGTTGGGGCAACAAACTTCAGCGGGCTGAGATGGAATAGTTATTAAAATGGGTATAATGGCACAAATGCATAATGATGGAGGTAGCTGTGTATAGAATAACTAAGAAACCTATCCACATCTAGCCAATCTCTTTGTAACGTGGGCGTGTTTGTTAGATTTTTTGGTGAACATGTTTCATCTTTATTCCTGCAGGGGGTTTTTTGATAGACACTGTCTAAAGCACATTTGGGCCCACTAAATCAAATCTGACCACAGGACCAGATAAATCATCTGGTAGATCTAAAATTTACATTTTCAGGTTTCTGAAACATGTCTCCCACTCTGACCAACTAAGCAGATGGATTTACTTTTTTTTTCATTCCCATGCAATGCCGAGTTTAAGAGAATAACTGCAGAGATGTCACTATCGGCAGCTTTGACCCTGCTTTTAGTAGAAAGTAGTTCAAATGAAAACGGCCTTCAGAACATATCCTTTTGTTGTCTTTTTAAGTGGCTATTTAAACTTGTACGGTGGCACTTTATGCCATAAGACCTAATTAAAATAAAGCGTACGTAGATCTAATTAGAATATATATGGCACATAACCCAGAGGATCATGGTCTGAAGCTGACCAGGGAGGATGCCTGAGTGTATTCAAGCTTGTCACTTTGATTTGTCACATGAGTATGACTGTAATTGCTGTGTTTCAGTCATCATAGGTTAATTATCAGCCTTGACCTATTACATACACACATGCAGACGCTCACACTCTTCAGACGCTGGGATGAAGGGATTATTTTTGTACAGATCCAAAAGTTAGACGACATACAGGTTCAGTAACATAAAGCTGCCAGTTCTCTTTTCCTCTGTAGCATCTTCTTCTCTGATCATCACTGCCTGTCTCTCCCCCCTCCTTCCCTTTGTCTCCCCCCTCCGCCCCTCCGCCCCTCCCTCATTTGGTGACCCACTAATGTTCTGTTCATTTTCTCTTATGAATAGATAATGGGCAAAAATCAAATCTCTTCATTTGCATGTAATACAATTAAGACCTTTTCAAACAATGACAAATGGAGGGAGCAGCGAGATGTCAGTCAGCCTCGTCAGCGAGAGAGCAAAGACAGCATCGGCGAACCTCTCCATTTTAACGAAAATTAATAAAACCTTCAAATGGAATTTTCTCGCCGCCATCTGGCATAACAATCACCAAGGCACTCCTAGACTCTGCCTGTCAAATAAAATTAAACTTCGCATGAATTTGGATGCGCAGCGTGGATGTGAAGCCACCAGAGTACATCTACCTAAAAACCTGAAAGATTTGATTTCTTTCTATCAGCAATGGTTGGATGTGTGGCCCAAACTGATTTCGGAGATCAGTTTCTCCTTTTCTCAGAGGTTGACTTTGGACAGACTGTAAAACGAAATATCATCTCCAGGGTTCGGTCAGCGTTCCAACCAAAAAGTGTTGAGTCAAGTCTATCCCAAAACAATGCTCACACTGAGACAGTTTTTGGTACTTAGTGTGTTTCTATTCTGAACAGATCCCTATGTGCTAAGCTAAGATAAGTGGTCGATGGCTCTAGCTTCATAATGACAGAAGATGATGTGCACATTACTCAAAATGATAAACTATTCATTTATCGGGTAAGTTCCCATTTGTTGTCTCAAAGTAGGAGATGTGTGGGAAGACCTGAACACATCAGCTGCGATGGAAGAACAGTAGCAGAGAAACAGTGACTTTAGAAGCACCTGGCACTATGACCACCAGCACCCCAAAGCTCACAATTAACTCATTATATAAACAGTGTATGTATTACATTTTTGGAGTTTTGGATTGAGCACATATACAACACATTAATGAGTGAACTTTAATCATAGTCATTTCTATACCTATGAGCATAACCTAGCTGTTTCCCTTTGTTTCCAGTGTGTATGCAAAGCAAAGTTAACTGCCTCCTGACTCTAGAGCATTTAGCAAACTGTCAAATTATGATTATTTTAAAAAATGTAGAAAGATATAAACATGGGCCTTTGCAAGTAATTGTTAAGTATTCCAACACAGTCACCTGATGCTTATTCATAAACAGAAATTCACATAATTTAATTTAGATTTCTCCTTCTAATACAGAAATATAAAAATGTGAACATAAACACAATAACCATAAGCACACACAGAGAGAGAGAGAGAGAGAGAAAGAGAGAGAAATGTGTATGCACACCTATAGATGCATACAAACACACAAATTGTCTCTGTGTGTGTGTGTGTGTGTGTGTGTCTCTCTCTCTCTCACACACACACATATACACACATACACAAACTCACACACAGGAAAATTAATGAGCTCTCATTCATAATCCAGGATAGAGAGAGCCATATT
The DNA here is from genome assembly GCA_028564955.1 of Terapon puta. Classification (NCBI taxonomy): domain Eukaryota; kingdom Metazoa; phylum Chordata; class Actinopteri; order Centrarchiformes; family Terapontidae; genus Terapon; species Terapon puta. The sequence continues at coordinate 8,552,812 of JAOXYL010000042.1, forward strand.
CACCCTTGGATGGTTTATTGACTGATTTCATTTATTTGTGTGGAATAAATAGGAGGTAAACATTGGCTCGCTCTCACATTTTCCGCGACACACTCGCTGCACAGCATTCTGGGAGAAATGATCCCACCAACAGCAGGGTCACTGATTGGCTACCTCGTCAGTGTGTGACAAATTACCCAATGAGAAATAGGTTACCCATTTCCACAAACTAATTAACCTGGGTGATAGTGAAACAAATTATTACATTTATGTAATATTATTTCACATCTGTCGCTAGACTACAGAAATCTCTATCCCTGAGCTTCCCTCCCCCGATCACCTCTTCTTCGTTATTATAAACACATGCAGACACCATGAACACATACTGTACACATGTATTGTATAGAACATGGCAAACGTATTATTTGAACTTTTTGCACCTTAAATAGAAATTTAAAATTAGTCAAATGTTTCTATTTATTTTTGTCAAAACGTTGATTTGCTTTGCAACATGAGGTTCAAAACACCTTCTGGAGATAAATAAGATAAGCTATTTCTGCCATATAAATTTAATATTTTTGCATTTTAATGCAAACACAGATTATTAAAAAACAGTCTAAATTAATTGAAACAAATAACTATTTGATTTAACTATACAAAACTCATATACATACCGACCCCACAATCACAAATACGAACACAAACTAAAGCTCAAATCTGACATACTAAAGGCAGCACAGGTGAACTCACTTTAAAGTGCAGCCCCCTTTAATGATAAAGTTTATTATACTTATTTAAAACCTTAAAGGTAACAATACAAGAGTAACTTAAACAAATTAAGAAGACATGCTACATGTGTAGCATAAACACACCATTCAAGAGTTAAAAGTTTTATAACAATAGGTATGTAGCCTACAGAAAAACACACATGCTCAGCAGGAGTGAATGTGACCACTTGGAAAGCAAACACTCACAAAGGTAAAGGACAACATGTGGCACACAAAAGATTTAAAGATCAGACATACTACCAACTGATGGTGACTCAGGTGGCATCATTAGAGGATGTTTATGAGAGACACGTCTCCCTCTGGAGCCACTAAAGGGTCCACACAACTTTTTTTCACACATGCAATCAACACCACCTAAACTTTGGAGAGTATAATTGGTTCTCCTTTAATCTGATGATGACTAGATAGATTCAACCACCAAACACATATTTTCATCCACACAACTCTATGAAAGCGTGACTATCTTTAAATGTTGATTTGGATGAGAAAGAGGAGGCTTTGTATGTTTGGACGCTCAACTGTCAGCATACATTCAGGATCACCACCACCAAGATTAATCTCCTTGTCTTCCTACATTCCTCTTACTAATGACTTTCCAACATCTACCAAAGCTTTGGAAAAAAAAACGTTGGCGAGGAAGTTCTCCTCAGACCAAGTAGAAGTTCTGCTTGACTTTTGTCCATGCAACCGATGAGGAGTGTATTTCATTGTTCTTTCTTCCTTCACCACCTTCACTCGGGTACGTTGTGGTTTCCACATGGTGAAGTAACGTTGTCATTGTTGAGTATAAATAACAGAACAAGGATCCAGCAGAGGTCCAGTTGCACCTGCTGATGGTTGAAATGGTCTCTGTAACCTCTTATCCCTCTAAATGGAAGTATGTCAAAATGCCTGTGAAAGACACTTACCTTAAACAGTTGCTGACGACATTGTATAACATGATCACCTTAAAACTAGATGAGCTTGCAAGCTGTTTGGATAAAATACAGAACACCTGAAACGAGGCTGGGCCAAAGCAATCTTTTCCAGTCCTTACTCTGAACTTCTGTCCGATTCTTTTGAAGAGATGCAGCTTAAAGAGCAGATACTGTGTCACCGAGTTCATCAGGAAACTGCCACTGGATTAACAAATGAATGGGGTTGTCTCCCATCAGCATAAGGTCACAAAAGCACACAATATACAGAATCCTTCGACAGCCTGTGCTTCACCTCAGCAGCACATTCTTGTTAAGTTGGCTGACTGAAATGCAAAAACTGCGAACTGAAACATAAAACAAAAACAAAAAAGCAAAACCATTAAGAAATATGATAACATGGTTTGACTGATTAGTTACCAAGCTGCATCCACTTTCAGTTATGGTATGAGAAAGCCTGGTTCTCATCGTTTTACTGTCAAAAGATAATATATGGATTAGGGTTGGAGATCTTTTTCACACACACTAGTCATTATTTCAGTGCCGCAGTTGTCATATAATAACCTGGGAAATATCCCATGAGAAACATTTTCAAAAGATTTCAAGTTTTAGGCTTCATGTTCAGCTTTGTTTGTGTTTTCAGCCAAAAGATCATAAAGTGAAGAATAACACCTTTGGCCCTTTGATAATTGTGAGATAGGCCATTATATATTGAATTTGACAGCTCTGATCTGGCCTAAATTATTAATTGGGAATTGAGTGTTTTGTGTGAAGATACTCCCTGATGACCCTTATATATCCTTACATGGTTACACCTCAGCTAACATATTTATCATCTAATAATATATCTGCAAAAGCATAATTAGATGATGATCAGTAATAACTCAGTATGAGTGAGAGCTTGCTTGGTCCTTTACATGATGACTGATTCCATACAGGAGCTATAAAATATGACAATGCCCTTTAGGTGCCAACACATGGGTGATCTCTTCATTGTTTCAAAGCACCCTGTAACCAGAAGCAGAGGAAGAGGACTCCTCACCCGTGTTTCATCTTTAACAGTGCATCTTTTCTGCAGGATTGCAAAAGCTATCAGGTAATTGCAGTGGAATTCAAATATAGCACTTCCTTCTGAAATTTAGCGAACTAGAAGTAGCATGAAATGTGAAAATAAAGTATAAATAGCACACTGTGTTTGACTAACAACTGCCCAGAGAGCATCTTCATGTCCTCACTGACTGTAGATGAGGTCACTCGCCTGATGACATCATGGCATGATGTCATAGACTGAACAGAAATGTCCAAGGTGATTCATAATTTTAGTCTGAAACATATATTTAAACTGGATGACACTGTGGAGTGATACACAGATGTGTTGGATTAAATTAAAGCTGCATACAATTAGTCTTTTTTCTTTTTTCATAGACTTCATACACCACTTCGCTGTTTAGTGGAAACCATGCATCTTCAAAATTGGGCACATGGGTGGAGAAATTTCTTGTACTTGTAAAATGAATAAACCATTTAAAAAACAACTGTATTACCTATAAAAAGGCATTGTTACGAACACAGGGCTGATTGGATATGTATGATTTTTACATGGCTGGTGCAGGGTTTCACTGTCTGTGTCTTTTAACTTGAGCCCTGAGGCCGCTTCAAGAAAGGAGGGTTGATTCGTCATGTGACATAATTGAAAATGATTTTTATTTGATCATTTACATTTAATTGATATAAACATGTCCATGAAACAAAATGGTTCAAACATTTAAGAAAGTCATATTTGATAATAAGCACAGACATAATTTTGGAAACAGAAGTTATCACAAACTGACCAAATGGGAACAAGAGTGCTTCCGCTACACAAAACATCCTATATAACAGATTATAGTTAAGTCAGTTTCCATGTCTTAATTTATAGTATTTCCCTTATTTTTTTGCCTTGGACAGCACATGCAGTCAAGTCCTCCTCCACATCCTCCTGATTCCTGTCAGATCAGCTCCCTCCTCTCTTCTGGTGAATCCCTCATGCTCTCCTGTTCCTTTAAACATACAGGGGGCTTGTGTCTGCACGTCCACTGTGCATCCCTTTGGCCCTTCAGAAGTTGCATGCTGTGTGCAGCAGGTGGAAAAAGGGGATTTTCAATTTTAGTCTCGTGTTTCAAAGTATCCACAGAATTTTGTCTTCAAAAACCGTCAGTCGCCAAGCAAATGTCACTGAAAGCCCTGCATGTGCCAAATAAATAAATACAGAACAAACGATAATCATTTAAATAGACAAATAAATAGTTGCCATAGGCTACATGCGAAATAATAAATTATAGCTTAAACAGGACCAGTCCTAGTTTGATAAAGGCCAACGGGCCTGACGAAAAGCTTCAGTTTCCCCTCTGGTTTGTGATTTGGGAGGAAAAGATGCCAGGTGGACAGCTCTCAGTATCCTGGTTGTATTTTTCCCGGCGCACCGTTTGGATGGACTGGATGAAGAAGAACTAAATGCAGATGATCTCTGTGCGAGTGAAAGAAAAGCTCTCGGCGGTGGCCCTCGTTACTAAGTGAAACTCATGGATACTGTGTGCTCCAGCGCTTTGCGGCGCAGCGAGGCGATGCTTGTCCCTCTCCAGACGTCACTGTCCGGGGAGCTACACAGCTGAGGCGAGCCGGTCACGTTGGTCGGGCCCGACAGGGACGCGGGTACCATCCCGGGGAAAGTGGGCTGGTAGAGGTGTGACTGAAGCCCGGAGCCGTTCGACGACATGTTGGAGAGGCCCATGGAGTTGGGCGGCGGCCCGGCTCCGAGGCTACACTGAGACAGAGACTGCGCCATGGCCTGCTGGCGGCCCAGAGCCGGCGGGAGCTGCAGCTGAGACACGCCGGGCATCCCTGCCGTGGCCCAGCGGGTGTCGTTGGCGTGGAAGGAGCAGAGGCTGTCGCCCATGGCCGCCGCTGCTGCCGCGGCCGACGGGAACTGAGGCAGACCGTGGTGCGTCGGCAGGAGGGTCCCCGGAGCCCGGAACACATTGGTGGTCTTCTTGCGCTTCTTCCACTTGGCGCGTCGGTTCTGAAACCAAACCTGCAGACAGAGAGGGGAGCGGTCAGGAGGAGAGGATGTGAAAACTGAACTACTCTGTGACCTCAGCCTCTGTGAAGCCAACAAACTACAATAAATCAGCTGCTGGATTTATGTTTTTTTTTCTCCCCAGGATGCTATCATCTTATAATAATGCGGCAATTTATGCGTAAACGTCCCGAAATCCTGAAAATAAAAATTAACGCGTGTCGAAAGTTTAGTTTATTTGGGTGGTTTATTATCAAAGTAGATCTATGACGCTGAAAAACCTCCAAGAAAGTTCGAACAGATGTTTCATCTCAGCGCGCGTTAAAACAAACTTTTATTTTGTGCGCCAAATTGTGGTCAGATGTTCCAAAATTTTCTGTGGATTTTATAAATGAGGAAACAATTTATCTAATTTAGCCCAAAAAATAAATATTACAGACCTCATCGGTATTTTATATGTAATTATCATAGAGTTTTTTATGTATGATGTATTATTTTGGTGCACATTTCGGACAGCATAATTTGATCCCCGCGGTTTCGGGAGGAGCCGCGCACTCGGATAATAAAGATAATGTTACTGCGGTGACAAACAGACTTTATTCCGGGAGTCCTTGAGCCTCTGTGGGTCCTCGTGCTCGCGGCCGTCTGTGATTAATGTGGAGATTTGGCTGAGAAAGTGGGGCGCGGTAATAAGAACGGGACAATCTCACTTCTCTCCCCTCTCTCCCCCCACCCTCCGGCGTAGCCAGCCGTGAAATCCGGCCTGCAAATGCATTACACTTCCAGGGAAAAGAAAAATGCAATTTCTCTTTCCGTTAAAAGAAAAAAAAGACAGAGTGCACCTTCAGCATTGAGACGTAGAGCACAGTGACAGCCCCATCTCCACAAACCCACCGTGGGCCTGCGCCTTATTTCAGCACTATCATCACGGCAGATGAGCGTCATTTCACTAATTCTTATTTTATGGAAATACGGGGGCCGAATGGAGCCATGCAATGATAATAATGATTATTGGGGTATTATTTCACATGCGAGCGACCATTCGCCATCGCTACTTAATAAGGCGGCGGCGCCATAACTCCTAATGTGGATTTTTTGCATTTGTGCAGACTGGAAGTGACCGAGCGGGGTCATTAAAGTGCAGCACAGCCCGGCACGGCACGGCACGTAAAGATCCACAGAGGCCGGCATCATCTTGTTCCCCGCAGACGCGTTAACGAGGTGCGAGGCGGACGCAGAAATGTGCGTAAGTTTGGCGTTTTGGAGGAATTTTTAGAGGTTAAAGTGGCAGCTGCTGATTCATTAACTCAGTACAATCTAACAAAATATGCAGTCAGGGTTTGTGCATCATGAAATGTTTTGTGTGTGTGTGTGTGTGTGTGTGTGTGTGTGTGTGTGTGTGTGTGTGTGTGTGTGTGTGTGTGTGTGTGTG
>JAOXYL010000042.1:8590257-8603297 GCA_028564955.1 Terapon puta
GTTGTTTATGTTTTGTGTTTTGAGGATCATCCACATTAATTAGAATTTGACAGATCCAATTAAAGCTGTAGGCCCATAATGATGTGATGGGGTTGCCACCAGGGGAGCAGCCTCAAAACAAACAGCACTAGTTTAATGTAAAGGTTGAGGGCCTGGATCACAGAGCCTTGAAGAGGAGGCGCGAGTGTGTGTGCGAGCCGCACGTGCACGCTGGCCCATTTTCCCGTACGGTCGCTCCTCTCTGCCATTCCCCAGAACCTCATAAAGCTCATAGACAATAATGATCCTGCCATAGACTGTAATGATTCCACCATTTCATGGGGTATTACACTATAATGATGATAGTCCTGCACATTTGCATCTCATCCAGCCTTTAGCTGCCGAGCTGCGCCTCCATCTTACCTGGCACGGGTAATTTATGGAGCAAAGGCGTGAATAAGCCGTCCTGGAATAATACAAGCCGCTCTCAGAGTCAACCGCAGAGATTTATTACAGGAGGGAAAACCCAAAAGGCAAACAGAATAGGCCCGATCGTGATGCGCGTGTGTGTTGATTGTGTGCGTTTGGTGGTCTGTGTTCAAGAATGAAGACATCCATGACAACCCGCCAATGACAGCACATAAAGGATGATGGGGAGGTGGGTGCGAGACCTGGGAGGGGAGCAGCGTGGTGAGGTGGGTGGGAACGTGGGTGTGGTTGAATCATAAAAATATATCTCTGCCTAAAAAAGAAAAAAAAAGAAGCTCAGAAGAAGAAGAAAAAGAAATCCTAAATATGTTCCCTGCTCAAGATTTTTTTTTTCTTCCCACCACCACTCTTTACAAACAAGGAGACGCGTGCAACACAAAGACGACACACACTCAAATACACACAATCACTGGAAGAAGGGGGGGAAAAAAACAACAACCCTGTGCGTATTTTACTCTGAGAGTTAATGGGAATAAAATACCTTGGTGGATGAGTGCAGATGTGTTTGATACAAATAGTCATTTTCCTATTTGCTGCCTCATTGAGCATGATGAATGATGGGAGTCAGGGAGGCGGCGTGATGAATGGCAGCACCTTGGCTCCATTGCATGCCCTATTGATTCTCCTTCTTTATTACTCCTACAACCCAGCTGGCTGCTCCTGCCCTCCCTACACTCTCTCCTCTCCACTGGGGGTGGGGTAGTGGGGTGGAGGGAATGAGATGGGGACTATGTCTGTGTGTGCGTGTGTGTGTATGTGTGTGTGTGTGTGTGTGTGGATGGGGGGGTCTTCTTCCTACTGTACGGCCCCACCTCTTACAGGAAGACTGCTGGTGTGTGTGCGTGTGTAAACATGCAAGTGAACAAGCATAATGTGTGTGTGTGTGTGTGTGTGTGCGCTCAGGCGTCTGGGAGTTCATGGATGGAAGAGAGGAGGGAAGAAAAAATGAGTTTTCTGATTAGCGGATTAGAGGCCAGCAGTCTCTAATAGGGACTTGTCTGGGAGCTGCTTAGTTAGGAGGCGCTCTCGGATGACAACGAGGGGGAGGAGTGGAGGCAGCACAAGAAAGAAATCAGGCAGGGCCTTAAAAGTGAGAATCGAGGGAATGACGAGGGGACGCGGACAAGGACTTTTCGCAACTTGTCCCAGGGATGAGATGAGCGTCACGGCAGCAGTCAGGGAAGGAGAAAACATTCAAGGGTAGTTTAAGTTATGAGTTAACAGTATCGAATAAATCACAAATCAAGTTGTGTTTGGACGACTGCTGTGTCAGATTTTTGCGTCACTTTGTGTTTGTGAAGTTTGGGACAGAAGACAAAATTCTTTGTTAGTAAAGTTATCCTAATTTCTTCAGTGTATTTGTGTGTGTTTAATGTAATAATATCACAGATTGAAAATTAATAGGGGTGAACAATTATCCAGGCTTTGTTCAAGCAGAAAATAAACCAACCTGAATTTCAATTTTAGAAACGTAGCACTGGAAACATCGAGGGCATAGTCAACAGTAGTCAATGAAACCTTCATGTACAGTTGGGAAAGTATGTCTGCTCGTCCAAATACATGAATAACCATATACTTTGCTTTGAATAATAATAATTATTATTATTTGTAAACCATAATGCTCTTCCACAAAAAGTTCAATTACCTACTTAGAAGTTTTTAAAACGACTGATCTTCCCTCAATGAAAAATCCAGAATTTATTTAAATATTTTTCATTTCAAAAGTTGAAGTGCTGCACACTAACATATGTCACCAAAATGTCCATTAACAGTGTTTCTGGACTGAAGGTTTCGACATCACAAGTTGAATGCTGGACCGACTATTAACTGGCCACTGAGAGAAAACTACTTTTTTTACTCCTGTTTGAATAACATTTTACATGAACTACAGAGTCCAGCTGATTTTTTAAAATACTAAACCTAAACCTAAAAAATGAAATATGTATTTTTTATTTATTTTATTATTATTTTGAATAATTTTTCTTCACCTGTACATAGTAGCTGAGTCTGGGCTTTGACATGTTTAAGTCAGAGGTAAAACACACGTGCCATACTCAAAGCCATCTGAGTGACAGCGCTGTGCAGAGAGGGAGAAGATCTGAAAACACATCTTGCCGGGGACTGTAACCTCAGTCCCACAGGCTCTGTCAAAACAAAGGCCTGTTCATCCATCCGTCCTCTCATCTCAGTCCACATCTGAGAGACTGGGCCTCGGCCCGGACAGCCCCGCGGGGGGTTGAACGTACGAATGTGTTGTCACCGGTCTGTCTATATGACGGGGGGCTCGTTCCCTGGTCTGGCTCCAGCTTACCGTGACGTCAACAGGATGACACAGAGAGGGATTACACAAAGGTCATGACGTGAAGGACGTGGAACTTAGGGACAGTCGTTCCAGCTCAGCTCCATTTTGAGAAGATGGAGTCAAGCAGGAAGGTTTTTTTTTCCCACACTGGAAATGTGAATAAGAAATATGTGGATGTGTGTGACAACATTTTTTGGGGAATGAACAAAAAATAATAATTTGAATAAGTCATAAAAGTTATAATAATGTAAAGTTGTATTAAACAACCAATGTGTTTTTGAAGAATCGCACACTGTAGCCCCTGACTTGTAAAACTGTTGCTTCCATACACTGCTCAAAACATCTCTTGTTTGAACATGGATTTAGCTGCTTGACTCTTGTAGTGCTCTTAATAAGAGGCGTGTTGAATCTGGTGACATTCTGCCTCTGTGAGAAACATCATCTGATGCTTTTGGAGAAACAGATTCATGGAGTAAATTCATCCACTGAGAGTTGGACAAGAAGCAGCAACACAACAGGTGAGACAAACTGAAAATATTGTATTCAAAGTAGCAAATGTGCCATTATCAAGTGTTAACATTTCTTTCAGTTGACTTTATTTCCTGTTGCTATCAGAACAACCATTTAAATTGACGTTCTCTAAAGAAATGTCGCTGTTACCTGAAATTTTAGGAAGTCAAACCCAGAAACCAGGTGAGTGAAACAGGCCTATAACTGTGGCGACGCCGACGTTAGGTGAGCAGTAAACGACAGGAGCACATCTACTGAGGGGAGTAAGTCTGTTGTATCACAGCAGAGTCATGGGGACACCTGAAGGGCACCTGTAACCACGGTAACTGTACACAGCAAAGATGGACAGATCCAATGTCAGAATATTTGGGAAATATGCAAATTAAAAATGCAAAAAAAGGAAAAATATCCTGAAATGACACTTACAATAGACTAAATTTTCAAATAAAAGTAACAAGCATCTTCTGAATTGACTAAAAGGCCGAAGCCAGTATCATTTCCACAGAGTATTGCTTACATTACCGCACTATTCAGCAGAAAGTATTTTTCTGTACTCCTCATGCTGAAAGCGTTCAACTAGATTCAGTGAATCCAAATCCAGCTCCTAATTTGAAAAACAATACTCATTGAAAATAATGGGCAATCTCTGCAACTGATGAATTAAATTTCGATTCATTTCCTAAATGGGCCAGGTAGAGATAGAAATGATCCCAGCCCATAATATGCATACACATATTACCCTCTGAGCCATGCAGACACCAGTGCACACACACACATACACACACGGTTGCTTCTTCTCACACACACACACACACACACACACACGAGTATACACGCACCACCATCTTCCTCTCAGCACGGCCTGCGCGAAGCTTCCCAGACTAAATTACAAATGTTTCAGTGGATTGGAGTTGCAGGACATAATGAAGCAGTGCGGCACGCTGAGAGGTAATTACCCAGCAGCACTCCTGCCGTTCTGCAGCCCTGTGAGGTGAGAGAGAAGATGAATAGCCAAAGTACAAAACCACTGACCCCTCAAAAGTTTCATTTACCATCTCCCCCTTCTATCGCCCCCCCTCCTCTGGTTTTTGGGGAGCTTGGAAGAGGTAATCATCTAGGGACAGTTTTGGTAGGTTGATGAATGGTGTGTGTGGCTTTGGTGCTCGTACGCACACGCACACCTATTTATCTGCTCCGGCCTAAACCCAGCCAAGCAGGGCTAGAGATGCGGAGCATGCTGAGCCTTATTGAGTCACCAGGGCTAGTTGAGCGGAGAGACAGGCCAGGGGTGGAGGAGGAGGAGGAGGAGGAGAAGGGAGGGGGAGGGAGGGAGGTGGAGGGGTGCCGAGGGATGGAGCGATGGAAAGAGGACAGACTGGCTGGCTGGGAGACGTGGAGCCGATCAATTTTCCCCTCCAGCCTATCAGTCATGTCCTCTCACTCTGTCCGTTTCTGCTGATGACACACTTTCTCTGCCCATCGGCCCATTTCCAGGCCAAGAGCGAAAAAGAAAGTCGAGGTGTGTGTATTTGTCTTGAAAGTGCTTGAATGTTTGTGTGCGTGTCTGTCAGAGGCACAGAGAGAGAGAGAGAGAGAGAGAGAGAGAGAGAGAGAGAGAGCGCACCTGGGGGCTGTCCGAGGGGAGCAGGGTTGAAGACGGCGGCTTCTGTCAAAGTTTCCTCTCCCCGGAGTGCGGGCGAGGACTGAGGAGCTGAGGAAGGGAAAGCAGAGCAGAGGCCCCTCAGGTGAGGCCGGCTCAGCCTCCTCTCCCAGGCGTGCCAGCGAAGGTGGCAGGATCCAAAGCCTTGTCAATGCATAATGCATTAGAGGCCTCCTTCTACTGACAGCCCCCTCTGCCGCCTTCCACTCCAGCAGCCTGCCCACTAATCAAAAACGACACATCCCAATGTCCAGACATACACACATGCGCACGCTCGCACACCCAAACAGACACACACACGGGCAGAAATTTACTAATCAAAAAGTGTATTTCCTAGAGGCTGACTCCCAAGAGAAATCCAGCTGGAAGAAATTGGAATAATTTATTAGCTTACAAGTTTTCGTTGACAGTTAGCCCGAGGCTATTTATCTCAGTAATAGAGAACGTCTCCAATGTGGCAAAATTGACCAAATCAAACAGCTTTGATCAGAAAATGAATCTGGCAAGGCTGTCTGTCTCTGGGTGTCCCGTGAGGCGAGCGGGAAACAAACAAAACTGAGAGACAGAGAATCAGACTGAGAGGGAGAATGAGAGAGAGATCGTTTAACAAGTGACCACAGTGGAAAAAAGAAAAACACGAGTGAAGGATAGACTCGCGTTGTGAGTGAAATCTTTCACTATAAATTATTATTAATTCAACAAAAGGAGACTGGCAATATTTAAAATGGAGGATATTGCCGGCTAAATAATGTGACAACGGCAGAACATCAAAGCAATTTGCAGAGTTTACGGTCTCTCTTCATTGAGTTTCAGATGGCAGAAATTGTCCTGCTTTTTCATATTACAGCAACGGCATCGCTAATTCACTTTGTCAGCTACAAAAACAGCGAAATGGAGGAGACAAAGACAACGGCCTGACGGAAAAAAAGTCCCGTAAAGACCGTGCACCTTTGCTGCTAAATGCTCTCCTGCCTTTATATGCATTTGGAAATGTTTCAATCCAGTGAGGACACAGCAACCCGCGCACTCATGTCCACTGTAACACAATTCCCATCTGCAATCTCTGAACTCCTGAAGGGCTTTGTAGACACCCGTGAGCCAAATCTATTTCCATTCCTACACAGTATATCTCTGTCACTCTGTCTCAGTGACAAAGACACTGAGGCGAGCTGTAAAACATGCTTTTGACATGATCCCCAGGCATGCCTCTCACTGTGAGGGACACATTCATTTGTCGGGGAGACTGACAGACAGTTCAAAGGGTCGTCAGGCTGACACCGAGAGGGGACAGTAAACACACCACAACCGTCTCAATTAGCAGGCGGGGCCTTTGATTCACAGCCGTCACGCAGAGATCCCGGAGATAGGTCTCATTATGTTAAATGCATGTCAATCACGCACGCCTCGGGCCAACAACATGGAGGCAGCGGTGGTGTAGGTGGTGATGTGTTTGAAGTTGTTGGAGGCTACTGCTTGATGAATGATATACTCGCAGTGTTTGCAAGGATCAAATAAGTTCCACTCCGGCAGAAGGGAGAGCTCAACTCGGAGGCGGCGCTTTGACCTCGCAGCCGAATGGAGAAGTTTGCAGAACAACAAACAAAGTCTTTCCGTAAGTGGAGAGCCGTGCAGCAAAGAAACAATGATTGGATCACAGTGGGAAATTTCTCCATAGACTGGCATTAGCATTGACCCCCATCCTCCCGTCCCTCCCTTCAGTCCACCCCCCCACAGCACACACACCCCCACTCCACCTGTTCTGCTCCGCGCCCCCTCCCTTTCCTCGTCCTCTCCAATCTATCCGCCTAATGAATTTTTACCTGGCACAGACTGTTTTAAACTCCATTTGGACTTGTGCCTACAATTACCTCCTCAGAGTCTCCAAAGTAACTGCGCACAGCCTAATTAGTATGCATTATCAATTAACAAACTTAATAGCTGGCAGATTGATTGGATCCTCTGTAGAAGGGGGCAGAGCTGAAGCGAAACACAAAATGAAAAATCATCTCCCGCCGTGCTTCTCATTTCTCTTGCACGGAGCTTCATGTACGTACGTACGTATGTATGTATGCATGCATGTATATGTATGTAGGATGTGAGCAGCATTACATATATCATACAACACAACACGTGTATATATCGGTTTTTGTGGTGTAAAAATATAAAATTCCGAAAGTAATACCTAACTGATATAAATGAATAATGCTAAATCACTGAGGAAGATGCAGTAACAGTAGCAGCATATTATAACGTGTAGGCAGTATTTTATTGTTGCAACTGGTCGAGGTGGAGCTGATGTCATTTACTTTAGATGTTTTTCACATTTTAGCGAACAACATATCATATGAGCTTATCATAAGGTTAGTGTAAAAAATCCTAAACTAAAATGTCTAGTAATCTTAAAATGAAAATTATTCAAATTTAGTGCATGTTGTGTATCCTGGATAGGCCCGAGTGAAGTGAAAATGCTTCAAAACTGCACTAAACTGCATTCTTACTTGAGTTACTTTGCACTGCTGTCCTAACATGTATGTATATATGTATATATATATATATATATATATATACACATATATTTTTTTATATATATATATATATATATATATACACATACACACACACACACACACACATATATATATATACATATACAATTATTTATCATATAAATGTCTTAAAACACATATTATGTACGTACACCCAGCGGTGGGAGAACAGTTTAGATTCTTAGCTTGAGTAAAGCAGCAACTCTGCAATAATAAAATACTGAATTACAAGAAAACATCCTGCTTTAAAAATGTCACAAAATATGTTGGTATTGCTTGCTAAATGTACTTAAAGTGTCAAAAGATGTAATATATTATGCTCCTGGCTTATTATCACTGATGCAACATTATGTAAGTAGTATTTAACTGTTGTAGCTGGTCGTAGTGGAGCTGATTTGTACTACTTTTCTGAATTGCAGTTTAAAGTACCATAAAATGAAGTTAGTTATTAGTTGCATTCCAGCACTGCACATCTTTCATCAGTTTTACCACACACGTCTCTCCACACCACAAACACGGGGCCCTGCGCTGTGAACCCGAGGAGACGAGGCAGCGCAGAACTCTTCCTGTAATTCAGAATTAGGGGCCTTATGAAGAAGAAAGGCGCCTGATGGGAGCCGCCGCGGTGAAAAATGAAAAACTGTGCCTGTTTCCCCGGGAGGCGTCAGCGGCAGCCATGGGAGGCATGTTAGGCAAAAGAAACCAATTTGTCAGGGAGATGAAAATGATGGTTAAAGCAAGCATTCATTTTCTGGACATTGACGTTGCCATTAAATTGTGCTGTCTGACATAAAAGTCGCTGAATGGATAGGAGAGTCTGCATTTTTCACTCTTCTCTTAATTAATGCCACCTGTTTTCCTCACCCGAAAGCTTTTTATAATCACTTCAGAAGGAGACAACAGATCACTTCGAGTGTTTTTGATGCTACCGGCTCCTCAGAAACTAGCGTAGATCCCTACTGTGTTAAAAAGTCATCGTTTAATCTTATTATTTGGGTGCCATGTGGTGATATTATCCTGTTTGTCAGCGTTAAAGTCTGAGGCTTTACAGGTACTTAGCAGCCCTCCACCAGTCCAGACTATTTAACTGCAGTGTGTGTTATGAGGGAAAATAATCCACCTTAATATTGCTCTTTATCCACGGCACTAATGCTTGAATAACATTCATAAACGCATTACCAAAACATGTTTGACAGAGTCGTTTTAGATGCAAATTGGCCAATACGTCCTCAGCTTTAAGTGCGCTGTCCATGGCGCTAAAAATTAATGCTGCATTGATTCTCCGCATGCGCGTTGCAGTGAATCCCAACAATTCCACCTGATTCAAATTGTTTGATTAAAGGAACTTGCTTATTTACATAAATATCAATAAGAAGACATTATGACAATTACCCGCCCTATTGGCCACAAACTTTATATGCTTGAAAATATACTTTATTTTCATTAGGAGGCATGAAATGCAGTCATTAGTGCATTAATTAAGGCCACTATAAACAATTATCTGGGTTCGTTTTTCAGTTATCCTGTAATGGGTCATTGTTGTGATAGAATCAACACCGCAGTGAGACTAATTTCTACAAAGGGCGAAAATTTCTCCAGCAGGAAAATGAACAAATAGAATATTGTTTGGTCTTTTATGGGAGGGAGGCTTTCTGTGGTAGAAATGGTTTCTCAGCACATCAGCAGCGAGGTCCCGAGGATAAGAAAAAAAAAAACAATCCATTACCTGGTGCAAACACCGGTTGTCCAGATAGTTCATAGCGCGGTAATACAGCAGCAGAAATGTGCTGTAAATGCAGGGAAGCAGCGAAATTGAGGAGTCACATACAATGAGCGTCACCTCAAGGGGGGGGACAGTGGCCTTGGGGTGGGGGGTGTGGGGGTGGGAGAGGGGGATAGACTCAGCAGCACTTCCTGTAACACCGCAGCAACTTTAAAAGAAACAGAAGAAACTTATCTTTCTCCAAATGTAAAACACTGCAGTCATCCGTGCATTTTCCCAACGTAATGAAACAAAATAAGCAGACTGACAGAATGAAACGTTTACCTCCTGATCAATTTGTGCGTTAACTTGATATTAGAGCTGAAATGATCAGTCAGTTAACTGACTGCGGTAAATGTCTACATTTTTGACCAAAAGTACCATGCAGGCTCCCAGCTTTTCCAGTGAGGGGATTCACTGCTTCTCTCTCATATTTGATAGTAAATGTAATATGTAAGGGTGTCACCTTGCACTCTAGGAAATACCAAAGGATTTCTTCAAGGATATTATTGTTAATGCAAATAATATTAGTTGCAACCCTCTACTTGACATATACTTGATTTGTTGTCATGTCAGATAGCAATATTGTTTCAGAAAGTGGATAAATTGTAGAAGTTAACTGTAGAATTGTAGAAGTTTTTTATTGAAAACAAAAACTTATGGGAGTATATTTACTACATACACATATATAAATACCGATACACACACACACACACACAGACATATATATATATATATATATATATATATATATATATATATATATACACACACATAAAACTCAGTGATGCCATGTATTCAATATATGCCACATAAGTTTTGTTTATAAAAAAATCTAATCTACAATTTAACCTCTATGTGCCAGATACAAGTGTAAAGTTACATTAAATGCAAGTACAAGTTCCTCAAAATTGTACTGAAGGACTTGAGTAAGTGTTATTATAGGGATTTTGAATATCAAAAATAGTGCAAGAGCAACAAAAAACCAAAGACCGGACAGTGAGAGTATCGATGGCAGGTCCCCATGGTGCAGAGAGGATGTACAGCACACAGCAATCAGGGAAGAGCCCACAGGTCCCTGTCCAGTTTAGCTCTTTAAATGATGTCTAATCGACTGAGAGCACGTTTAAAAGGCGCGAATGAATGACTTATCACTAGCGCCGACTCCATTTGTGGAGCTAAATGAACATTTGAGGCTTTCAAAGGGGCCGAGGAGGCTCTCAGCACAAAGCAGGAGCAGACAGAGGCAGAGACTGTTGCTCTCTCTCACAAACGGCCAACAGAAACATTTAGGAGATTACAGCACCGGGATCAGGATTTTATCAGCAGCTGAATGAAACATGAGGGAATGTGTCAGGAGGAAAAGAGAGAGAGAGAAAGAGAGAGGGAGGGAGAGAGAGAGCATACAAGGGCACGTGCTTCAGTCTTGCGCGTGAGCATGTGGCAGAAAGAGCCTCCTTCATCGTCAGGGTTTTTCTTTTTTTTTTTCCCACTGATGTATATTTCGTTGTCCGCCGGCTTAATTTTGATTTATAGTCCGTCCATAAATTAGAAAAATATGTTTTAGAATTCCATCCCGCGGAAAAAGCGGCCCGTGATGTCAGGGGATTGGGTGATATTTAAGATGTCAGAAATACATATTGGATTAGTGCGCTTTGTTCCCCCGCAACAGCAGGTGTTTAATCATAGCTGATGGCTGGAGCGAAATGCGTTAGGACAGGCCAGGCACCAAAAAACTGGAGCTGCGTTCCCATTGCGATAAATCATACGGCCCAATGTTGTTACATTCACACTCAAATGCACCCCCCCCCCCTCCTCTCTCTCTCTCCCTCTCTTCCTCTCTCTCTCTCTCACGCGCATGCACCCATAGCTCGCAGGTATCCGTTTCCTCCGTCACGTGCCGGCCACGCGCCCCTCGCACCTTTCCCAACCTGCAGGTTAAATCCATTGATCAGCAGTGTAATTGAAGCAATAGCCCGGTCCATTATCCGAGCCCGGTGCCATGACAGTAAAACAATTAGGCTGTGATACTCTGATATTCATTTAAGGATGCTGGTTTACACAGCAACGCCCGTTCGGATCAGCCGCTTTTAATCCGCCGTTTTACTCTTATCCGTGAGTCAGTGAACGCGGCAGAAGCGCGGGCTGAGCTCTGCTGTCATTTCCTCGCATTAGCACGGATGAGCAGTTGAGGACAAACCCAACTCCAGGCCTGTTTAAGATGATATAAATCTAAATGGCACAAATGAATGTCATCCATCACGGCGCACTTACAAAGACAAAAAAAAAAACCCATTAATTTATGCCTCTCTGGAAGTGTAATCGATTTTTTTTGTTGTTGTTGTTGATATTACTGCTTGTTTTGCCTTTGATGGGGACGTACAGGACGCTCCACCTTTACACCCATCATCCCTTCATCATCAGCGTCTTTTTACGCAGCGCGGGCCCCGGAGGAGGCTCCGTTATTCCGCGGGATCAGCCGAAATGGATGAGGGTTTGGGTGGGGAGGAGGAGGGGGTGGGTGGGGGGGTGGAAGGGGAGACGTTTAGGAGAGCAAACATTTTCAAGGTCACCCGGTGAACTGGAACCACAGAGGGGAGATGCATGGAGAAAATAGTGCGTTTTGACACCAGCGCGCCGTTTGATTAAAAGGCAAAGTAATGGGTTTAAACACACGCACCGAGAATGCCGCCAGACTCTGTTGGCTTTTTTCCCCGCAAATTACTTAACGGTGCAGTGATGGAAATAAGGTTGTAATGTTTGGTAATGGAAAAGAAAGCCTATATATTCTTTTTTTCTGGTCTTCTTGTTTTCTGACATACACAAAATAAATTGCCCGAGCTAATAACCATGGAGCCTGAGATTTTTTTTATCTGTTACCCAGTGTGGGAATTGGAGCGCGTTTCTTTCTCTCTTTCTTTCTTTCTTTCTTTCTGTTTCATTTTACATCCCTTACTATGAACGATAATGTTGAGAATGATGAAACATCAATCTTGTAATGTGACATTAACAGTTGTGACTGCTGAGACAAATAGCCGGTGTGGACTCGAAAAGGGAATTAAAGAAGTAAAGAAGAAAGAGGAGAATGGGGGGGGGGGACAAGAAAAGGAAAAAAATGTCAAGCTTGCAGTTGGAGGCGGTTGGAGTTGCGCGTTACGGGGGGGCCTTAAATGCCTCACGGTGGGACCGCCGGCACCTGCAGAACGGGGGGAACCTGCAGAGCAGAACAAAGAGGATTGCAAAAAACACAACTGGAAGATGATTTAATGCCGAGTGCGTGGGGGAAAACAAGCGCAGGCACATTAGCCTCCACAGAAAAGTGCTAATCATGCGTGCGCGCCGGCGGGAATACAGGCCGCAAATCACACGCGCACGGCCCGCTAAATATAGACTTTATTGGACATGGAAATTCAATAATCAAAGCGGCCCGAGAAAGAGAGCAGAGAGCCGCAGAGGGCCACAAAGGCCGCTGGAAATTCCTCTCTCTTTTTTTTTTTTTTTTGCATCTGTCTTTCTGTCTGTCTGTTTATCCAGGAAGCGGCTCCTCGATGAGTCTCTTAATTCCTCCCTAATTCCGCGTGTCAGGGCCGTGTATCCCCGCTGTCCCGCCCAGTGGCCCTTTGTCGCCCCGTTTTCAACTCTCCCAGCATTACTCAGCTCAATGACACACGGCAAATTGCATTTAATAAATTAGCTTAATGGATTCGACGATCGGTTAGCGGGCACAGTGTTTCCTCTGGTTAAGCAAAACATTTATATCCCACAATCTCTCTCTCTCTCTCTCTCTCTCTC
>JAOXYL010000042.1:8643713-8662942 GCA_028564955.1 Terapon puta
ATCATACACTACATTGTGTATGTGTGTGAATAATTATGCAGTATCTCTTTTGGTGTTGCACTTTTTAGACGGCCCCTGGGGACTCGTCTTGCTAACCAGTGTTATTTGTCCAGCTCAGAGGACAGCTTGTTCTGATGGAAACTGGGTGGTAGCTTGTTTTCTACCTCACAGCAGTAGGGAAAGGTGTTTGTGTTTTAAGAATGCTTCACTTTTGAGTTATTGATCTGGAAAGCTAGACTCTGTGGATACATTCCAAACTTTACTGAACTAAGGACAGAAGCAGTGTAAGCGACACCGAAACAGCAGCATAGTGTTTTTCTATTAATTTGGATTAAGCACTGTGAAAAAACGCCAATAACCATAAAGAAAACACCAACATTTTGGCAAATCCCACAAAATGTCAGGTTTTAAAGCCGATTCCTTTTTTATTATCAAATTCTGTAACTCTGTCTGTAGGGCTTTCCTACCACACCTGTGGAGAAGAGTAAGGTTATGTCTTTCAAAAAACAAAACAATGAAACAAATAGTCTTCTTTCATCAAAGATTGAAGTCTATTAAAACAAGTGCAGGGAGGATGTTCTGCTCATAAGAGGGAAATAACGTCAATGTCACAGAAGTCAATAAAGAGAACAGGAATTCAACTTTCTCTTACATTCAGCCCTATTTGGACAAACAAACAAAGTAAATAAATACACCAGCTCCATCCACACTGAGTTAAAATGTGGCCACTTCAGTGGTGCCTCAAAATGTTTAAAAACCTCAAGTGACAAGAAGCAGCATATTTAGACAAAATCTAAACAATCATGTCTGATTGTCTAATCCATACCTGAAGAGTCAATTTGGGACTGAGAGGCTTTAATCAACTTTGAAGAATAAAGAGAACATTTGAATGTGTGCAGATGACAGCGTTGCAAGTCCTTTGAGACACTGAGATATACTGTGTTTTTTTCACACTGATTCCTTGATTCTGAGTTTTCCACAATTATTAATTAAGTTTAACCAGTTTTGTCTCTTAGTTTAAGGACTGTCACACTGCATTCATACAGCAGTGTGAAACTCCTCTACTTTACTGGATTCACTCATCACATATCAGTTGTCAGAAAATCTAACCTCAGAAAACAAATGACACATAAACAGTTTGGAGAATTGTCCAGACGTAATGAAGGCACGTTGGAATACCTAATCTTTTTCCTTATTTAGCAGAGCGTGAATCTAATTCTTCTCACTCAAGCTTGTGTTACTATTTCTGGTACCCCACATCCTCTTATTGGGTGTATTTCATCTTTTTTGATGTATTACAAGAGGGACTGACAAAAAAACCCTAAAAGATTCAGAAAAATACAGAAAGCATCTTTTAAAAATATTCCCAGAGAATATATACTTGAGTATGTGCCGACGTTTGTGGGCTGAGGGAAGTAAAGATCAAACTGAACAGAAGGAAACATCACGCCAGCAGGTGGGTTGTCATATAGATTATAAAAATGGCTGAAGTTGTGAACAGATGGGCGTTTGAGCTTATTGATGCAGCAAAGCACTGATCACATTTGCTGTTGACTACGACTCTGGTGCCTCTCACAAACACACACCTGTCTAATTAGCTAAGCGAGAAAGAGAAAAAGGGAAAGAAGCAGGTAACATCTGGACACGACAAATTCACGGGGAAGAAAAATGATGCTTTCAGAGGCTCGCAGACATGAGGGATTTCGCCGTACCTGTCAGCAGCAGTTGGCTTGCTTTTCTTCTGCGGCGCCTTCTTGGCATTTTTCTTCTTTTTTTGTTCCGATTCAGATTCGCTGGAGCTCTTTTCAGATCCGCTGGAACTCTTTCCAGAATCACTGGAGGTCTTATCTGATTCCTCGCTGCTCTCCTCCTCACTCTCACTGCCCGACTCTGCACAGAAACAGTATGCATATTAAAACACAATCCTGGTAAATTAAAATAACAATCCTATTTTTTATTCGACATTTTATATTATATAATTATATTAGATTCCATATCTTTTATTTTTTTAGTCACTTATACATTTTTTCAGCAACAATCTTCCTATATATTTACATTGTGTAATTACCTCTCTATATAGTAGTGCTACTATGTGCTCTGCTAATAGGACTACGTGCAGGATGAAATCAGATAATGGCTGCAGACAAACATGACAAAAAAAAAAGACTTCAAAGACCTTCACTGCTGCTGCTGCTGCTGCTATCTTCACTGCCACTGCTCTCGGAGCCCTCCTCTTCTTTCTCCTCCTCCTCGTCCGAGTAGAACTTCTCATCAGATTTGGGTTTCTTGCTCTTACCAACTAACGGAGCCCACTCTTTTACCTAAACAGATATGGTGGAGTGAAGTGAGGTCAATTACGATTTAGATTCATTTAGGGATGAACATACTGCCAGAAACTGTATTCAGAGGAATTATCCAATCATTTTTGCTTTGTAGGCACTCAACACATTGTCATTGTTTTTTCTATCAATCTAGTAAAGTATATCTAGTTTAGGACAACAGAAGTTACAAGACTTCTTTTCTGGGAAATTTACTTTATAATTAAAACAAGACATAAAGTTTGTTGAAATTGCAGCATGTGTTCTGCTTTGTTGCCATTCATTGTTTTATTAGGATCCAAATTAGATGCCACAAAGTAACAATAGCAGAATCAATAACATTCCTCACCGAAAAACAAAGTCCTTTAATTTTTGTTATTTTTGTTCTTAAACTTATAACAAGGCACAGAAACTTTTTGATTTTGAGAAGAATGGGACTGAGGAATAATTGTTAATTTCTCCAACACAAACTGACAAACCCACAAAACAAAATTAGAAAATGACCACGTTGGAGCTCTTTTTCTAACTTGTCTATATGGTGTTATTAGATCGAAAAAAACAATGTGCAGGTCCGTCTCTCAGCACTTTCACTGTTTGTGGTTGTCAACCCAAATCCACTGATGCCTACAGACAAATCTTTACAGAAACTTAAAATACTTGTCAGTTGGATCAGTTTATTGTCTTTGAACTACAGCGCAATTTGCTTAGAAATTGTAAATTTGGTTCTCTCTTCTCAGAGCTTTCCAATTACTGGTCTGTTGGAATTGACATTTAGAGATTGTGGATAATGCCAGTACCAAACATAAACCCAAAGCATACTGTTCATCACTGTAAGAGTGTAACTCCACTTTAACCTGGCACTTAATTTGTTTAGCAGAACTGAACAAGTCAGCAGTCATGACCTCTTATGTCCTGTTTACACAAAATGATTCATGAAGTATGATACCCATTACCTGATATATTTTCAACATCTGACGCTTTACTTTTCGAATGAATAAAAATGTGTTTAATGACTTTATTCTTTGTGCTTTTTATATCTAAAAAAACACCATCCTAATGGGAAGCTCCTGGTGGAAACAATGACGTCAGCAGCACTTTAACATGATCTATAATGAATCAATAAACCACTTTTGCTGCAGCTAACGATTATTTTCGTTACCAATTAGTCTAACAATCGACAAATCGAAAAACATGTCAGCAAAGTGTAGGAAAGCCGCAAAATGATATCGTCCGGGAAGGTGCAACCACTTCATGAATGTTTGCAGGATGATAAATGTCTGGCAGAGGCACTGAAAGCAAAGAGACTATTTTTCTTAGGCAGGTATGAAGTAAAACTATGATACAGAGCTTGTCAGGGATTCCTTACTGGCTCTATGACCTCCACGTTCCTCACGGATTGGTCGGGAGCAACAGCTGGCCAGTCTGAGAGCTCCTGGTATCCACTAGCTTTAGTGTTGAGGCTGTGAGAGAGAGTGCCCAGTTGGAAACGGTCTCGATCTGAAAGTAGAGAAGAGACTTTTTTTTTTTAATAAATTGAGGGGAGAAAAAATGAAACTAAACAAAACACACACTGAGTTGAAAGGACGAGTGGCATGAAATGGAAAATATAATAAAAGATTAATAAAGATAAAGGATGTTAATGAGTTTTGGAGAAAATTTGGGGAAGGGCACATCTCAGTCTGTCCTTAATGAGGAGACCAGTGGCTAAATCTCACTGTATAGAAACATTTAAATGTGAGATCCAGGCATCCTCTCCCTCAGCCCACGCAAGCTTTTAAAACCAGTTTCCCACTTTTTGTGTGCACACATACACACATTCAACCTTCTCTCTCACACAGGGAGATAATCAGTGTCTGTGCCTTGGGAGGTATGCTCTAAAAACTGTGCTTTGCTAATCAAAAAAAAAAAGAGAGAGAGAGAGAGGGAGAAAAAAGACTTTAGTTGTGAATATTAAGAATGACAGGGGTGGTTAACGCTTTCCATAAACATCCAGTAGGTGCTCACTGCCTCTGAATTTTAATGTTGTAGGAGGCCGTTTCTGTCCCTTTTGTCAAGAAAGGAGAGAGAGTGAAGAGACAGCTAAATGAGGGAGATTTTTTTCCCTCCGAGTGTCTGGAAAAAGGTTAGCATTAGCTCAATTATTTACCCATCTCATTAGTCCAAGGTAAAGGGGTCTGACCTAACTGCCCTTCAGAGAGACAGACACACCAGAATAATAAAACCACTGCCTGAATCAACTTTGCATACCTGAAATAGAGCCACTGGATGAGAAATAGATCAATTATCAGAGAGGAATGGTATTTCATCTTAAACTTTCTACCCATTCAGTAGATTAATGTGTTTCAAAATAAGGATAATGGGTGGATATTACGGATTCTGATTTACCTTTGAAGGCAGACTCGAGCACTGGGGCTGGTTTTGGGGCCAGCAGGATGCGTCGAGCGTACTTGTTGAGGGCGCCGCCTTTCTCACTGGGCACGATCAGCTGTCTTATGAAGCGCGTTCGGTCTCTGATGTCATAGTTCTGGTCGTACTTGCCGAGGTTCAGGATGTACTGGGTCAGCAGTTTGGTCTTAGAGGGCCAAAGAGGAGATTGGAGGAGAAATGTAGGGTGAAACGTACGACTTGGTATGAGTAGATTGTTAAACATGTGAATATACCGTAGGTTTCTGATAGCCCAGAATGGTTCCTGTTTGCCAATAATTACAATGGCTGCAGCATGTACGGCCCCATAAGACACAACTTGCCATTTTTACCGTACTGCGTTTGTTTGAATTAAACGAGAAATATATAATATTAAAAGAAAAACATAAAATGTTAATTACAGATCTTCAGAGGAGTTCAGTGGTGTGATTTTGAACTTTGGATTGAGCCTGCCAAGATACTGACCACCTCCTGGCTCACGTTTTGTCCTATGAATCTTCTCATCTCAATATTGGCAAGGCAGAGAGTTTCTCAAAATGCTGAACTCTTCCTTTAAATAGTAGTGATATCTGAATCTGTAGCGCCTGAACAAGAATTGTCATTAATAATTGCTCCTAATGTCCCCTCACCTCCTGGCTACTCTCTTAAAAAAACCATCTGGCCCAAAACAGGAAGAAAGAACACTTACACAGACATATATCACTGTGATAGGCTTAAAAACAAAAAGCACTGCTGGCATGAAGATGGTGTTACATCCCAAATCTTCTTCTGCATCATCTTTGCCTCTCCCTCTCTCCTTCTCTATCGTCCCTGACACATTACGAGGAGCAAGAGGTGTAATGATGTGCTCATTTGAGGAGGCAACGTCTGGGCTCATAAACCCAGCTCAAAGGCCAAAATCACCCCATCTAACCGAATGGGCCTGTAGACACCGAGCGGCATTAGGAGATGCTCCATTACGTTAAAGCTGTCCCCTTCACAGCTCTTTGTTTAAACTGAGCATTTAACAGTGTTGCAGAAGTGTTCAATTACTGAGACAAAGCTGTGTCTTGTGAAAAAAAAATACTTGAAGGAATGTTTCATGGGCACACATTTGAATATCAATACTCTGGTTTATCACTTCACCATGTAATGTGCCAATTTCAGAAATCAGCAGTGTGGCGCCATATTTGCGCCAATCAGCTCAACATGATCAATGTCTCTTGGCACTTGATCTTGGTGTTATATTGTGTACCTGCTTAGAGTTGGTCAGGTAGAGTTTGGCTGCGAGGTTTACAGTCTGCAGCTTAACAATGTCCTCCTCTGCGGTGAATGTCTTCGCCATCTTACGGAGTACATCAGGTGCAATTTTTGGCACCCTCTCGCAGTACTCTCCCATCAGCCACAGGATGCTGGCTCGGGCCATCGGGACCTGCACGTTTGGGTGACAAATCAAAGAGAAAGAGGGATAGTTGTTCAGAATGCTAACATAAAGGGTGTCATATTCTTATTTTACAACACGTCCTGTCTAAATGTGGATGCTGATACAAATACAAACAGTCAAACAGTACAAATAACAAAAAGATGAATCGTACAGTGATGTTGTCAAAGAGCTTGGCCATGTGTTTGATGATCTCACTGTGCTGGGTGGGCTGGGTCTGAAGCAACTTCTTAATCACCACCACACTCTCAGCCACCACAGTCTCTGCAAGAACAACACAGAAGGTCCTCACAAAAGATAGTCACAGCACCTTAAAAGCCTGAAGGAAGGGGGTAATCATGAAGGCATTTTACCGTCTCTGTTGGAAAGCAGCAGCACCAGGCCGTTGAGACAAGTGTCCGTCACCTCAGAGATGTTGGTGGCACATCTGCCGATGGCCTGAATGGTGGCTGCTGCAAATGCCTTATCTTGACTCTTTACATAAGTCTGAAAAAGACATGAGCACAAGCAATGAAGAGAAGAAACTCATTGAAAATCACCAGGAAGTGTGATACCCATAAAGTTAAAGTAGATATCAATCCTATACTATTGATATCTATTAATGGTGATCACAAAGATAAAAAACACAAACCTGAAATTCCCTCAGAATAGTGGAGATGTTGGCTTCATTAGCAAGATTGGTCAGGATCTCCAACTATAGAAATCATAAGGGCGTGATTAGTTAAAATATAGTAGAGCTTCTGAAATGGAGTTCAGAAATAACTTTACAGCCTTAGGTTGTGTAGTATATTCATAAACAAACTTTGTGGGGATGTGCAGAAAGCAATTGTAGGTGTAGAAAATAATGTGAGAATGTATAGTCATTTTCTCAGTAGAAAGCGTTTTTTGGCATTGTTTTCAGTGATCTGATGAAAATTCATTCATATGTTTTACTCTGATGTGAATATGTATGTATAACTTCAGCATGATATTTACCTTCAGGGTTTTGATATGTGTGGAATCTGTGGATCTCACATAGAAGCTCTTCATGAAGGGCTCAAACATCCCCTGTTTGTTTGGAGAAAATGTGTGTTATACGACAGCCCACATCAATGTAAGAAACCATTCATGTTATTTTGTCAACAAACACATTTACCTTTCTCTGAATGGACATGGTGGCTATATTCTGAAGCACAATGTACTGCACCTCTCTGCAAAAGAGAAAGGAAATTAAACTTGGGTACCAACAACATGTACGCAGAGATACAGTCGATGGTAGATGATAAATAATCTTATGCATTACCTGTGGCTTCTTAGTAGTCGGACCAGTGACTTGGTGACAATGTTTACTTCATGCTTAGGGGCCAAATGCCAATAGAGTTGAGCGACGGACATCACCACCTAAAACACACCAACGCAGTTTTTATATCTGCACATTCTAATCTCACTCAAAACGTAGCACAGACAGGGCTGTGTATTACATTCTTTTGTTTTAGCACTTTTAACATATGTGTTAATGGATTTTTAATCACTCCTACAGTTTACACCACCTACAATTTATAACTGCACCATCTGTCCACCCAAACTAAGCAGAAATTCCTTCACGTGTGTTTGGTAAACCTGCACAAAGGCGCTCATGACATGACTGTAGCGAGGTAATTTTTCAGCTGAGCTTTAAATAGCAGGCGGACGTGTGTCCATCGTTGCAGGCAGAATGAAAGGGTTCAGGCGTCTATGAAGATGGAGGATGTCACCGTGTTGTCGCGAGTAAAGACACAGCATGTCACATTTTAATCAACACTTTCATTTGGGAGCATTTTTCCTCCCGCTGCTACACAGCGACAGAGACCTTGAGGCTCCTGGGTGATGGAGATCTGCACTCACTGTGGTTTTTATCTTTTTTTTTCCCTTCTCGGGGCGGGAACATTATGGCAGGTACTTGTGCGAGTATTCTTGCGTCTTTGTATTGTGTGTTGTGTATGTGTAAGAAAAGATATCTTGAAATGCATTACTGCTGAAAAGGAAATCTTAAAGTGTGTCTATATTCAGAAAGATACAGCAGCACTATTTATTGTGTACATTTTGTCTATAAGAGACAGTGGTGAGATGAGAGCAGAGGCCACACTCAGAAACCTTAATCAATGTTACAACAGCTTACAAAGCAGCACACTTCTGATGTGCGATGGATCTATTCTTTGAATATCTGGACAAGTCTGTGTGTGAGAGTCAACTCACCGCGGTGTTTCTGCTCTGCAGCAGTGGTTTAGTGTTCCTGAGCAGAAGCCGGTGATCTGGATCCATGATGTAGGGTTTGGCCTCTGTCTGGTCTTTTTTATCCTCAGAGTCAGACTCATAAAAAGCCTTCTCATTATTCTCATCAAACGTGGCACCCTGAAACACAAACAACACAACGCAACACGCTGATGCATTTAACTATCACCCTCAAACATTTACCTGACAGGGACAACAATGTTCGGATCATCGGACTGTGAACTAAACTTTTTTGTGGTAGTAACACATATTTTTTAACAGTTCACTTTTGAGTCGTATTCTGCATGTTAAGTAATTGATTTTTTAAATATTTTCAAATTAAACAAAATGTTTATTAATGCCTCAAGAATAAAATACTCTCATAACTCCCCCCCCCAAAATGAATTTTATTGTGCAATACTGTGACATGACTCTGGCAAAAGTATTACAAAAAACACAAAGACAAAAAATCTAAAGACAGGAGTTTAGCTCAAATGTGGTGAAAAGCACAGTGGTTTTTAGTTGACCATTAGACAAAAATTAGTAAACACTGGATTCACTGAGGACCATTTTCAGGTAACACTGTGTGTGTGTGTTTTTGAGTCAATATTACAAACAGTTTGTGGTAATGATGAAACATGTTACTCAGTGCAACAGTGCAGCTTATTTTGGTCAATGACGGAGCTCTCTCGATGTGCCTTGTAAGAATAGCAACTAAATGTGTAGTTAACATGACTGGGATCTGAATCCTCTTTATTTTTGGGCCCTGGGAGCGACGAGCGCCTTACCTCCTTCCATGGACTGGTGAACTGTGTCCTGGCGTAGCGCGTCAGCATAGAGATGATGACCACCTGCCCCCACTCCTCCACATCCACCAACAGGTTGCACAGCTTTCTGTAGTTCTTATGGATCAGGTCGATGCGATCCGGACACACTTCCTCAAAAGCCATCACAACACTGCCAGCCACCAGCTACAGAAAAGAATGAAAGGGAAGAAAAAGAACAGAGAGAACCCATCTAATGAGAGAGAGATGATGTTTTTGTATTTATTTCTCTGTAGATTTCTTCCATTCTAGCACATGGAAGTTATAAGGATATGTAGCAGTTTCATTAGCAAAATACTTTAACTCTCTTAAAATAGCAGTAATATACAGACTCTAGAGAAATAAGACTGTTAACAGATGACCCAGGTTAAAAAAAAAACGTTCTTAAAATAAACACAATACCAATTTACGGCTTTGATTACATTACACATAGTTCAGCCTCTGAGTAGTTAGATGATAATTAGAAAGAAATGTTAGTTGACTCACTTTACACATCCCTGTGAAACAAACCCATCAATGATAAATGTGTTTCTCATACCTTCCTCATAAATTACTTTTTTTTCCTAAGGTACAAAACTCATTTTATGCTCAATTCATGGAGGAAAAAAGGAAAAGGAGGAAGCAGCAGCTGAGGGAGCCAATAATCAAGCATGTTTTATTGGTAGAAGGAAAAAACCCATTTGGCTGTTGCGTGCCCCCTCCTGCCACCCAACTGCCTGCTGGCCCACTGACTGACTGCAAGACTGAGTGAGTGACATGCTGGTGTATTAATATGCAAACAGCATTATCATGGGCAGGCGAGGGTGAAGAAGAAGAAGAGAAAGGGAGCAGAATCTGGTCTTCCCAATTAAAGGCTTCTGGCCCCTGGTGGCCCTGTGGGAACCCAGTGCATTTACCCATCAGCATTGTCATGAGCCTGCATTGATTGTGTGTGTGTATATGAAACGTGTATGTGCACAGCTGCTGCCCGTAGATTCTCTGAGAAATCAAAGTGTCGATTAGCTTTTCTGACATTTATATGCACTTAGATTGATGAATGGATTACTTGAGGGATCAAACAACTATGTATGATAGTATCGCACTGATGTATGAAGTGATATCTATTGAGTGACCTACACACTAACACAGTGTACATTCAAGCAATGACACTTGAAGTTAGGTCCACCTAGAGCACTTACATGAGGAAACCAGTCTTTGAAAATGCACGTTATCATACATATTATACACTCAGTTACCAGTTTATTAAGCAAACCTATGTCAAACTAATGCACTCTAATAAAGCAGGTGTTTACAGTAATTTCAGAGGCTGCAATTCCTGTGGCTGTTGAATTATGATTATAATACTTATCACAGTAAGTACTTAATCAGCCCCGAAATAGATCCACATGCACAGAGGACCTATAGACAATTGTAAACTGCATTAGTCTTAGCTAGCTGTTCTTATTAAACTGCAATATGAGTGTCTACTGATAGCAAAGATATTTTGACAGCTTTTGGGATAAAAGCTTGTCTCTGCATTTCTTTGATATGATACATGTACTGAACATATGTCACAATGAGTACAATCAAAGCCACCATTAAGGAAATATTATCATATATCATATAAATGATATCAGTATGATGGCTTTGGTTTTGTTCTTTAAGGCTTTAAGACATCTTTCTGAAATTTCTGAACCTAACTTGACAAAAAGGACAAAATATCTATATCTATATCTATATACGAGCACTTCCTCTGGATCATCGAAACTGTTTTTGTAGAGACGATGAAAACCGTTCACAGTGACCAATATTTGCTATAAACCAAATCAGAGCCTCGCAGGCTTGTATATGTCTACTGTGTATTAAAGTGGCTCCGCAGCAGCTTGAAGCTCAGCAGAGCTTTTCAGTTAATATCTCTGCCAAAATATGCTACCACAGATAAACCTACTTAAAGCAGTCAATTAGAATATATACTTTCAGCAAATATTGGTGTGTACTGGTGTGGATGGAATCACTCTCCCTTGGCATTCTTCCTCGCCCTCTCCTGACTCTAAGGCTATTACAGGCAGCGCTGTTTTTGAGATGTGGATCCTGCTGCAAGGCTTTGTGCATTCTCTACCAACTTCCCCCATTAGACACAGCTCCAAGGTAAACTACATGCACCATCAACAAAACTGACACCCCAATCTATGGAGTTCATACACCTCCTCCCCCTCCTCGACCATATTATCTACCCTGCGTGACAAGCCAGTAATGGAAAAATCACACTAAGCAAATGGTTCTTCTAATAACAATAAATTTCCTATAAAATTATGAAGGGCCCAAACCGTTTCCTTGCATCTATTTTGCTATGAATTCTAATTAGGGTGCCAGAGAGGCAGAGAGTGCTGGGTCATCACGCCAGAGACAACGTGCGCCTTTTTGATTGATGGCCCGGTGTGGGGTCGGCCTCTCCTCCCTTTGCACGCTGCCTCTCCTGCTCTCTTCCTCCTCCCTCCTTTTTCTCTTAAATTAATGGGCATCTCACCTAGCTCCTAATCATAGTACCCCCCCAGCTCCCTGTCCCTCCTTTCTGTTCTGATTTCAATTTTGCAGAAGGTGCACGGGGGGAGGATGGGAGGGATCGATCATTTATCTTGTAATGGCTGGATAATAGATCCATCACGGTAAAACAGCTGCACAAACTCCTATGTTGTCTCTGTCATCAGGCCTTCCCATTTTCTCTTTAAACCATCTTGCCTATAAACAGGCCCCCCGTGTGTCACAGCCATTTAACCAAACAGGCACATCTGTAAAGGTAAATGTCAGGAGGCCTGGACGATGCCACAGATTGGAACAATAACCAAATGTTTCCTCCTTCCTCAGACAGCACAGTGACATCAGCTAAATAGCATTTACTTAAATTAATTTATTTATTTGCTGTTAAAATCGATTTATTAACATCAAATGCCTGCCCAGGGACCGCTGATGAAATTCAGCTATCCCACTAACTGGGACGGCCACTCACTATCCATTGTCCCTACTTCATAAACAAATAAATAAGGACAAAACTGTGTTTAATTCTTTAATATGGCTATGTAGCTGAATAACATGAGCCTGAAAAGCTAAAGTAATATGACTTTTTTTTTTTTTTTTTATTTACCGTTCAGCTGTAGTTAATAACATCAATACAACAATGCTCCATTTAGCTGATCCGGGTCCGGAGCCCTGTCGCTGTGTGTCGTGTCTCACTGCTGTGGCTTACTGGGACAATTGTTGGAACCGAACCATCGTTAACAAAATTAGTCTCACCTGTGCTTTTACTGCCACGACAAGTCAAAATGTCTGCCGTGAAAATAGCCTATAAATATGGCAACCCAGCCTGACGACATAAAGTCAGCCAGACTGAATGAGTGAATGTTCGTCTGTATAAAGTAATAAATTGCCTACCGCCTAATGCATTCTGGGATGCAGCCCCTGTGTTTTGGAAATAGACAGCTTAATACTAATAAACTTTTCATTCTGCGAGCTTATTTTCACTTTGGAAAAGTACATCAATAATATTTTATTGTCTCAAACTGCTGGAGCTGGAGGGATCATTTGACAGACAGAATTAATTAATGTGACATAATTTTGATAATCGATTAGCTGGTCATGTTTACAACAAAATGGTCAGACCCACTGGTATCAGCTTCGACAATGCAACTGTTTCCACATGTCTAAAAAAAGCAACCAATACCATCTTTTTATCCCTGCTTGGTAAATTTTCCACATCTCTCAAAACTCCCGTAGAAAAGCTACAGTGGACATTAAAACTGCAGACATTCCTCATGGTGAGCACACTGACCTTTCTGTATAACATCTGCAGAGTTTCCCTGTATGCTAAGCTACATGCTCAGTCTCAGTAACACACCAAGAGCCTCTGACAACACAAACTGAGCTCATCCTCACATAATAAAACTGCCAGCACACAGAAATAGAGAGAAAATGGCAAGAGGACAGGCTATCATTGCGGGACTTCTAAGTGGTACATGGTATCACCCTAGCATCATAAAAATGCATCGCTTGATAGCTATTAAGTGTCCACTATGTTTGGGTTTTTCGCCATTCATCACCGACTGATAGCGCTTGTGTGTCTGTGTGATGATAGTGCCCTCTCTCTCTGTCCCCAGCCTCACGATGTGGGCTCCAACGGGAGAGAAGTCATCTGTCTTCGTTAGCGTCTGGGGCTAAATATGCTATGCATCTGGTACTGGGCTTTCCATCCCCCCTTGGCCTAAGCTGCTTTGTTTTGTTTGTATAACGATAGGTATACGCTATGAATACATAATTACAACAGACTGTGCATGACTTGCCCGTACAAACGCAACACACTCTGCATTCTGTAGCCAACGTCTACATATTTGAAATTGGCATTTAAACACCCTTAGCATTCACTGTGACCTCCTCAAATTAATACGCTGCCTACTGACTTCTAATGGGCTGCCTGCATTGTGTCTGTGACTGGCCTAAACACAGAATTCGAGAATCTGACTCATTTAGGGTCCATTTTGGAAAAAAGAGAAGAAGTTGGCCTTTGAGAAAATTAAGCTGACACTAGCATCAGTGCGAAAATTCCTTCCAAATGGACACTTAACAAGGAGCATCTGAAGATGTGTGGGTTTAAGTGGGTGTTAACAAACCATGGCATTGCCGAATGAGCTGTGGGATAGAGAGCTAAAGAGGACAATCGCTTGACAGGGGCGCCCTCCAGTGGACCACTTTCTCCAACATGGAAAACATACCAACTGAAAAGAGCACTTACTGTGCTTTTGTCTTTCAGTAGTTTCTCTATCACTTCGATCAGCTGCTCCTTCTGGTCTGGATCCAGGCTGAAGACAATAAGGAGAGAGACTAATTACATTTTTTTCTGCGTGTGCTAGTTCATATCAACTTTCTCTGATCATCTTTTATTTTTTGTTATAGACTGCAGCCCAAATCCGAATAATGGACTGCTCTCTACAGACACACTGTGATAAATCCATGGTATTAAATCTGAGATTCCAGATATTTGTGACTCCTCATTATGTTGCATTATCAGTCACAGGTGAAAAGGGAGTGTTTGCAGAAAGGCACCATGAGCTGCAGTACGTCAGTTAGTTAGAGAATCACCCAGCAACTATTAAATCAATTAATAATTTTAGTTGCAGTTACAGGTTCTCAGATGTGATGATTTGATGCTTTGTCATATCAGATTGCAAACTTAGTATTTTGGGGGGTGTGCCTCTTGGTTAAATAAAATAACCAGCTGACATCATTTGCTCTTACTTGTCATTATCTGCCAATCAATACAATATAAATAAACAGTTTTCAATTAAAATTTTCAACTGATCATTTCAAATGCAGTTTCACTATTTTTTCGCTAGATATTCTAAGCACTGATTCATTCTGTGATCCATGTCAGTCCTAAGAAATGTCAACTGATAAGAGCAAGATATCTGCTGGGCAAAACCCCTTATATCAACATTACCCAACATTTACTGTATTAACTGCTCAGTTCATTGGCGCATGTATAACAGCCAGTCGACCAGCCACTGGCTACTAGGTTTACCCAGCGATATGCGGCTTGTGTGGCAGCTCAGGTGAGACCAGAAACGACATCAGATGCACAGAACTGTACCTGTAGAGCTTCTGGATGGCATGAGCTGATGTCTTCCTGACATATGGAGACAGGTCAGCTGCAGCCTCCTTGATGGCCAGCATCATGATGGGGACGATTATGGGGACCCGGATGCTAGACAAAACCCTCAGTGCGCTGGCCCGGATGAACTGATTTGGGTCCTGCCAAAGAAAGAAAGAAAGAAAAAAACTTGGAAAAACTGGAAAAGAGCTAATTTAACTGACTTCACGCTGATATATATCTACGAAAACTGTTTTTAAATAATATCCATATTGTCCAGTCCCTAAAGTTTATTGCTGGCTCGGCTGCAGGCGTGTATACTGCGACATTACAGTGTTATGTTTGTAACAATGACGTGAGAAAGGAGTATAAATGTTACCTTGAGGGCCCGCTGGAAGGTGCTGATGGACAGCAAAGCCAGGTCCTGCTGCTCTTCTGCATACCTCACCAGGTACACATATACAAGCTTCTTAAGCTGCAAAGGACAATTAAACAGCAATGAATTGGAACAGCTGTAAAGGGAAATTAATGCAGCACAAAGGGGCGAAACAATCTCGGAAAACAGCTGTGGTCCAAAACTTAAGTAGGTTTATGCAAGAGGACGTGTTGTGAGTTGTTTTACATCGAATAAAAGACAACAATAGACTACAGCTATAAAAAGGGATAAAAGGAACAATGATGAATGAAACACCTGGGAGAGTTTTGTCTTTGTTTTTTTTTGGGAAATTTGAGTTTATTATTTCAAAGGGTGGCAAAAAAAAAAAGTTGTTGTAGAGAGTTTCCCTGCATTGATGTCACTGGATTCAGCCTCAGGATGAGAACAACATGATGTATTATTGTTCCTTTCAGAAATTCCCATTGAATTATATTCTGCCTCACTTCTTGTGCTTTAGCTTCCTTGCTCGCAGGAAAGCCTGAGATAATATTTGTCCTGCTTCCTGACGGGTTTAATTGGAGGCCAAAGGTTGCTCTTCTGCTGATTCACATCACCTATTCAGAAAAAAAAAGGAGAACTACCAGAAGTAATTTCTGCCTTTGATGCTGCAGATTCATAAATAATGGAAGTAGAATAAAAGGGGTTATGAGAAATGATGATTTACTTCATGAGCTATTTATAATTTCATTTAAGAACTGATTTAAGGTCGAGGTCAGGGGTAAGGTTACATTTTAGGTACAATCGCCAAGAGCTTAATTAGTAATCAGCACCATGCTTTCTAATGCAGTGAGTATCGACCTGCAGCAGTGCACCACAGTTCTCAATCATCGTTCTGGTCATTACTGCTGGAATTAATGGCATTACTCACTATAAAAGGAGACACAACCCATCTGCCCTCAAGGATCTGGTTTCTATGACCATAAAGCACATGACTGATTTCATTCTGAACTGCTAAGTAGGCGATTAAGGGCTCTACAACTTGCTCAGCGTCAAATAAAGTTCTCCTTTTTCATATATAATTTCTCTCTCTATAACTTCCATCTAAACTCAAAAATCGTGCACGGGAACATGCCAACAGGCACGATCGTGTACGATGGTGTGGCGTTGAAATGAAGCTTGGCTGTGATTAAAAGAAAATAAAGCGTAACAGTGTGAAATCACGCAACACCGTCGATAACCAGCATGCTATTGTGCAGTTTTCTAATTAGTGCGGATCAATGGCAGCTCGCGGTGACAAGGAGGGAAAGGATGAGCGTGGGAGCGAGTGAAGATGCCATTTTTAGTGAGATTATACTGTATGCGAGTAAAGCCTGGAAAGGGAACCAAGAGAGGGAGAGAGGAGAACTACCATAGCAGCTGGTGTGTATAAGGTGGGAGAGAGGAGACGTGACTGTGGGCTCTCTACTGCCAATTACATCCACCCACCTGCTACCCTACCCTGCCATGAGTTGCTTCGGCTGCATGCCTCGCACACAGCGCCCGACTTCAGGCCCCCTGCTCACACGCTGCCCCTCACACTACCTGATTATTCTGCTGCTACTAATCAATATTCACAGGCTCTGGACATGGGAACCCCTCTTGAGCTGTTGCTTAGCATTTGGTCATCCACGGAAACAGTCTGTTCACAAGTCGGTCATGGCTCGCGCATTACATGATTTAGTAGAGTATTTACAAAGGCCCATGGTACCTTACAGTGCCTTCATGCTGCTGCTTCAATTTATGATTAGCAGCAATAAAACTAGTTGTGTTTCTGTTGATTTAAAAAGAGGAAGATACTTAAAAAAAAAAAAAAGGTTATGTCAGGTGATTAACAAAAAGGTGACACCTAAATAACAAAGAAAACCTTTAATAATTTCATGGTGTCAGTTAGTTGACACTGTCACAGCTACAGTTTCTGCTAACATAAAGGATAGCTGCAAAACATACATCATACACTTGTAATCTTTAAATGGCAAATAACAATACCAATGCTCTGAGCCCTGTTAGCCAAAAGGTTTAAACACGTGACACACATGACAAACGCTGCTGGATGTCATACTCCTCTCTCTCTCTCTCCACTTTCTTCTTCACTTTTGAGAGTCCAATAAAAGGTGAAAATGCAAAAGATATTAGATTTCCGTTGTTTAAAGAGAAATGCTTCCCCAAACTGTGACAGAACCTAAGATGAGATTTGAAACTTCCTTCATATGAACAGACTTCACATGGATAAACAAACTCAACTGCATATATGCCATGAGGATAAATGAAGAACACTGATACCAAACTATCCTTGTGGGAATACTAAGATTTGTTTAATTTTCAAATAATAATCTGTACTGTGACCATATGACCATATACCAAACTAAATTAAGGAAGAGCTTTCAAATTAAGACAATCCACGAGACTCCCATTGTTCAATATGAGGAAGTCCCCTCTGTAATGTCACGCAGGGTACCCACGTGCTGCATCACACAAGACACAAGAATGAGATGAATCATGACAAACCAAGCATAGTGAAGATGGCAAAAGCAATGGGGGTGACTTCCCGTGACACGTTTCTCAATGTCCACATACCTCGATGTTCTTGCTCGCAACGTTCTTCACAACAGCGGGAAACAGTTCGGATGCATTCTTCCCTTTGGCGATCAGCTGAAAACAGATCAAACGACAAAACTACTTTATTTGCTGATCATCGCTGATAACGGACTCAAAACACAACAGTGCTGTTAGTTATGTATTAAATGAGCGTGTAATTCTCCGTGATGCACTCACGCCGACGACCCTTTTCATGGCCTCCAGTTTGAGCGACTCCTTGTTGCTCTCCAACATCTCTTTAAGGTCTTCATTCCTGCAGAGAGAAAATACTGTTATTTCTTGTGGTCAGCATTAGAGACGGTACAGTAACAACTGCTGAGATGGCTTAACTAATCAGTTTAGAGCTTGGCCAAAGGTGCTGTGAAAGCTCTGTGTATGGGACATCTGTGTCACAGGTTACAGAGTACACATGTTGGCTCCTATAGGACAAACAATGCTCTATTCTGCAGAGCCTTTAGGGGCCAAAGTGACACTGCGCATTGACAACGACCCAAACGTCGAGCTTGTTATCTTTAACAAAGGCAACGGCAGCAATTCACCAATTTCTGCAAGTTTACGTCTCCCAGCGCTCACATGATATCAACATCATCCCTTGGCTAAAGCTAACACACGTTGTGATAGTACAGTTTAACAGGCCGTTTGCTTCACACAGAGGCAAAATGTTGAGAGAGGTTACATCCAGACAGAAAACAAATTGTAGGAATTCAACGGACAAACGTTATAAGTGAAGGTCTGGAATGACTTTGATAAAGTGTGGTGAACATTTTGTGTTTTTTTAAAGGATAAAGCCTGATAACTGAGGTTAGCCCTTGACTTTCCATCTAGCACCACCATCAAGTCAAAAATTCAATTTGCTTAATACTTTCTGACTGTTTCTGAAGAAATAACTGTTACACTAATGACATTCTCATTGACCCTATTTGTACTTTCTATTAAGCGATTCTTAGCAAACGTTAGCATGCTTACTGTGATGGTCATTAGAGTAAATACTATACTTATTGTACAACAGCATGTTAGCATGCTATTATTAGCGTTTTGCGGAAAAAAAAAAGAAAGAAAGAAACAAGCTGTTAGTATGCAGCTAACATTGCTATTAAATCACTGGTCTTTAAGCAATAAACCTATTGTATTATAGTTTTTGAGATAAAACAATCTTAATTTTAGTAAAATCATTTGCAAGAACAATCTGAAGGTTTAATTTGCCTTCATTCCCTACGTATAAAAATGGATTTTCAAAGATAGTCACTGAGCAGACATAGTTTTATATTGTTTCTTTTTAGGGGTTTTGTTTTGAAAGACATTGTAAATGTGAGCATCTATCTGACGAACATCATGAGCAAACAATAACTCAAACTAAAACTTACATCCAAGAAGTAAGAAAAAAAAA
>JAOXYL010000042.1:8689816-8701741 GCA_028564955.1 Terapon puta
TATACTAAGTGTTGCTGGAGTTTTGACCCTTACTGACTTTTTCCCTTATCTGTACACACTGGATGTAGGTGAAATGGTTCAAGAAAACCCTGCTCTGCTGTTTGGTGTCGTACAAGTAGTGAACTGTGGATTTATCAGCTTGCATGCTGGGAATCTCATTCCCAGTCAGCCCCGGCAGCTCCACTTTTGCATACCACATAATATCTTACGTCAGAATCCTCGCATAATAATGCTGCTTGGATTCCTGTAAGATGTTGTTTCGTTTCCGTCACTCCCTGGGGTTGAGTCACGGTCAACAGTTAAACCTGTGATGAGGTCTGTGACTCACGGCTGGAGGGAAAGTTTATGATAGGTAATAAAAGTATTCGACACCAAACGCACAAGAATTGGAGACAGTTTTACGGCCGAGCTTGTTTGCCGTCTTGTCTCTAATCCTCTTTGGCTGAAGTTTGACATGAGTGAGGGGGACGTTTCAATAAACGTACAGAGAATTCACTTACAGGGAGTCTAACGGGCGCACAAGAGGCCTTTAGCGGCCTTTCCTACATGCCTGCAGGATACAAAGTTTACCAGCCTGACCTTTCGACACAGACTGTCTGTTTTAGCCATTTGATTACGTAAAGCAAACGGAATGGATTTACCTTGAGCTGAAATCTTAAAACCACCTGAGCATAAAGTGGCCGTCAGTTTAATGGCATGTGAGACACTGCGGCCATCAGAAAAGTATGTCATTGGGGACAAATGAGTCTAAAGCGAAAAGCACAAGTGACATCAGCGCATGTGAAGATTAGGTTAATAGGCTTTGGAGCTACTCCAGTGGAATGACGCGACCATCTCTGGCAACGGCATCGCAATCTTCCCATCTGAGGTCAATCACTTCCCCAAACATCTGCCGTC
This sequence comes from Terapon puta, assembly GCA_028564955.1. Lineage (NCBI taxonomy): Eukaryota > Metazoa > Chordata > Actinopteri > Centrarchiformes > Terapontidae > Terapon > Terapon puta. The sequence goes on from JAOXYL010000042.1 coordinate 8,690,714, forward strand.
TGGCTCCAGTTTTCTCATTACCGGAGGGTCGGCACGAGTAGTGGAAACAGTGATTAGTAGAAGGCCAGTGTGGTAGCACTGGAGGTGGAAATCAGCGAGAGTGATAACACCGACAGGCCTCGTGACAGATCAACTTCAGCGGTGACACAGTCAGACGGCGGACAGAGGGTATGCTGGGTCTTATCTCTTCCTGTGGTTGAAATGAGTGAAGGGTTATCGGCCTCTAGCTCCACAGGCACGAAGGAAACCCTCCCGCCTCCACAGCCGTTTGAAGCTCCTCTCGCCCCCTTTCCTCTTCCACATCCTCATCCTCTCCACAATGAGGAGCCTCAGCGGTGCATTTCCCCACTTTCATTACCTTAGCCAAGTGTCCCACACTCCTGGCCCTTTATATAGACAGTAAATACAGGTCTTTCATATTATGCAACACTATCTCCGGTTGTGTACTGGTGTGGCTACAAGAAGACCGTTTCTACATTTGCAACTCCCTTCACCCAGTAGCGGTAGTCCAGTCATAGCTTAGGAACCACAACTAGGCAGCATTTTCATGGTTCTTAGTCCAAAACCTGTCAGCTGAGGACATCAAAGTCAGCGAGGTGGAGCGTTTTAGGCAAACTTACTAAGTTAAAAAAATGTAAAAGCAACAGTTGTCATTTTAGGTGGCAACATCATCAGTCATTAAAGGGCTGATTTTGTTTACGCCTTGGTGAAGTGTTTTCAAAAATCACAACACATTTCACCCAACACCTTACTCATGCAGCTATTGTCAAATATGTGAGTGACGGGTAACAAAATTTAGGCCTCTATTGTCATCTATTGTCTATCCTAAACAAACAATCACATTAAGCTATTTTACGCTTGCTGAGCTTTCCAGTGGCCATAGTTTATGATTCACCGTGGATTTAAGCTCTCTCTCTCTCTTTCTCTCTCTTCAGGTCAGCAGGGTTGCACAGAGTCGGGTTTATAGCTCGGCATGCCCTTCACCACACGCCCACCTTTCTCTGTTTGGGCCTGCACCAAATAAACAACTGTGGGGGAGGACAGCCATAATCACCAGAGAGTTGAGAGCTACACTCTGTGAAGAAAAAAAACAAAAACATAAAATAAAAAAAGGACGAGCATGATCTCATGGCCTCCTCCCTTCCATAATTCACCACAGTGAGTCAAAGTGGCCTGAGATCTGGACCCAGACAACACGAACATAGGCGCGGGAGACACACCCTACTCACACACAGACAGAGATACGCATGCGTGTTCAACAACTTTTTCAGGCCAATCAAGCGTCAGAAAACCTCCAGCTGACGGAGTAGAAGGTAAATATTTGGGTGGCAGTTGCTCCGAGTGACAGCTCTAAGGGTGGAAACAAGCCACCATGTGTTTTAGACCTCTGACTGCTTGGATAAAAGTTCACAGAAGGCTCCACGAGAATCAAACATAATTCTTGGTGTGGGAGTTGTGGTGCCCGTAATAAGCGCGTTCAGCTGAAAGCATAACTTTTCATTTACCTTGATGAACGGTGGATGCCACAGGAATGAAGAGAAACAATAAAAGTTAGATGAACTGACTTAGTTTTGATTTTGAGTCTGCAAGATACATACGCATGTTTTTCATCTAGGTGTACACAGGGATTCATGAAGCGCTATCTTAATGTAATGTGGTATCAGTGTTGTTTTGGGTCTGATTTCCTGACAGTGGTTTTAACTAGGGTTGGTTATAAAAGAAAAAAAAATAGTTCATACCACAAAAGTATTAAGAGATGCAAAAATAATAACTTTACACAGTCTCCGTGCTCGAGAGCTAGACAGAGAGGCAGTCTGATAAAGTATACTGACACCTTAATACATGAGGCATCAATATATGTACCATGTACCTGAAGAACAGACAATTTTGGCTCAAAATACAACACATCTCACCTGCAATCCCTTGCAGCAATCCACAAACATTGAAGATGCTCTTCTTCATGATGCTTTGAAAGCACATAGTGAAAACCGAGATGAACGCCACGGCACACAGTAGCAGGATCCCTGCAGCGAGGAAGATAGAAGTGGCCTGCCAGAACCCGCTGGCAATTTCCCCGAAGTGTATGGCGTATGGTCCGCACAGTATTCCCCGCTGCATGTGGGGGAGTTTTATACAGCGCCCATAGATGCCTAAAGTTGGCCTGTAGGCCTCTCCGGCTGTGGTGGCCCCATGGGGGCCGAAGACGGCATCAGGAGTGCGGGGGAATCCCACCAGCCAGTCAGTGCTCATGAAGGCTATGAGCTCTCCAAACGCAGCCACAATACTCAGCAGAGTCCACAGCATGGAGCGGCAGGTGACAATGACATGGCACATGCTGACGGTGGCTGGAGTTCCTTTATTCAGATTTCAACGGTGTCGAGAGGTGAAAAGGTTGAGTGTGGGTCGGAAGCCCTCCAAAGACCGAAAGTTGAGATTGTGGTTCTTCTCCGGTGGAGACCTGAGAGCGAGTGAACTCTTAGCAGGAAGGAGTAGGTGACACTGCTTTACACAAAAGGTTCGCGTCAATGATTCACAGTCGGCTGCTTCCCTCTTTTTTCCGTGTCTTTTACTTCTTATCTTCTGGCAGTGCCGCTTCAGCACAGCTGTAGTTCCTCCTCCTTGCACTCACCCTCCCTCTGTCGGCTTGGTCTTCAGACTCTTATTCTGTCTGGTTTTTGGTGTCTACATTGTATTGAAGTTGTGTTCCCTGAGCCAGCCCGCTGGCGTCACATCAGACACACCTAAGACATAAAACAGAGAGACAGAACAACAGGGTGAGTGATTTAATTGCCAGTATAAAATGTCATTGCAAGTATAAGAGAAGCTCTGATCAGTAATTTTTGTTTTATTTGAGGAAGTGCAGCTCTCTTGTTTCTCCTCATGTTTGGAAAAGCAGAAGTGTGGAGGGTAAGAAAAGTGAGGAGGAGGAGCAGCAGAGAGAAGAGGAAGGGAGGTTTCTGGTGTAGATGTTCAGGAGAGGCTCTAATGAGTTGTGTAGGGATGTGTCCATTTGAAGTGGGCCTCTTCTGTTTTCAGTGTGTTTATGTTTAAGGATTTGTGATCAGGGCTCTCGTCATGTTCTCTACTCCCTGTGGATCTGCATGACTGAGGTTGTAAAGATGAAAACTAGAAAAACATAATGCATGTCAGCCTGTGTGTGTATGTGTGTGTGTGTGTGTGTGTGCTGAGGTGGAGGAGATGGGAGGGTTAAAATAGATGTGGAAACAGCAGAATGAGAAACGGATGCAGACAGAGGGAAAAACAAGCCTGAGGCCCCTCATCAAGCAGCCCACACAGCTGACCTGGGGTCAGCCAACAGTTGATAACACAACGGCCGTCCGGCCATCACATGACCACTGATAACCTCTCTGACAGACATCAACCCTGTTGCACTGCTGAGTCAGTGACACTACAGCGAGGAAGCTACAAATGGTGTCAGTTCATAAAAAAGCCACGTCTTCACCAAGCGTGACCCGACATAATACAGGCAAATCTGTCACAGCTCATAACTGGATTACAACAACAACTTTCTACCATTTCTAATGAATGTGTACTTTGCTCCTGTTTAATCCTGTCTACAATTTTGCAGCAGTGATTACAGTTATGATCAGATCCCTAAAGCTTTTAAACAGCAAGAGTCAAGAAAGCCTTCATTAGTGCAATATTCTCCTGCACAGACAATGATGACGAGTTTCAAATGTCAGACAGGAGTAACGGAGGATTGCATGAGAATGTATCGCCTTCATGGCTGAACAGTTATAAAAAAATGATGAAACATAAGGAGAAGTGATATCTAGATAATACAAAAAGACTAGGAGCACACAGTTGTGCTGGCAGCTCTGTGAGGCCGTGTGGTGGGGCGCTAAATGCTAAGGTCATGATGTTTAGCAGGAGAAATGTCCACCGTGTTCACAACCTTAGTAGAGTGTTGCATTAAATGTACAGTAAAGTTGAAGTTGATGGAGTTGTCATTAGTAAGGAATTGTTTCTACTTTGGGAACCTTCACATCATCAGTATATTTTATTAAAAAAAATGCCAAAGTCCTTCATGTAAGCGCCTCCGAGTAAATTATTAACTGACTAATTAGAATAATACAAACAGTAAATCAGAATTATGAGCCTTTTTCCTAAATGTAGAGACTTGTTGGGAGTAAGTCAGAGAAAGAAGACCCTTTTCATCATCAATCTAAAGCCTTTAGGATCCCCAAGAGATTTCGAAGAGATTAAACAGTCAAATAGTAACTCTATTTAAGTTATGAAAAGTTAGAGATTGTATCTCCAAGAGACATTAACAAATCTGAGCAGAACATACATTAAAAAAACAGATGCCAGAGAAGATGAAAAGTTGTTTAAACAGGCCTTTGTGTTCATGTTATAAATACTGCTCTGGGCCAAAGCTGACAGTTGTTTCTTTTCTTTGAGTCTTGTTTTTTCTGCCCTGGTTTCCCTGCTGCCTCTTGGGAGTCTGTTAGTCATTCCCCAACCAGCGTTTGGCAGCGCAGCAGAGGGAGCCGGGGGCCGCTGTTGACACGTGTGCCGCCTGCACTGTGAGGTTTCCATTGCCCGGCCCCTAGCGTGCCCTTACAGCGAGGGTCGCAGGAGCCACGGCCATCCCTTGTGGTGTCGTCACAAAGACTGGGACTCAGTGTGTGTGTGTGTGTGTGTGTGTGTGTGTGTGTGTGTGTTTGTGTGTGTGGGTGGTGGGTGAGTAAGACATTACACAAACTTTGATCTCTGTCATCCTGTAGAGATATCAACAACTGTTCCCTCTTTTCCCCCCTCATTCTTCTTTTCCAGCGGAGAAAATGACCCAGATCTGTGGTCTCGTACAGGGTGGTGTGTGTATACTAACGTAGAGTATGTTTGGACTGTGTAAAACAGATGAGATCATAAGAGCAGGCGCAGACAGCCGCCCCTGTGGACATGGACCAAAATTAATTTTATGAATCACAAGCGCTCTCGTTGCCTCACCATAAGCAGATGCAGGAACAGATGCAGACACACATTCACTAACTGAACATTAGGAAAAAAAGAAAAGAAAAAAAAAACTCCTCCCAGCCCCTCGCAAAAAGCCTGTTGATGTTTGAGGGGCCAAGTCCTAGAGGTCCTTTGACGAGACCGATGTTTGACATTAAGATTTAAGACAAACGGGCAGTCCAGAGATTTAGGGTCAAACATTTGCTGGCCAGTTGCAAAGACTAATTTCTCATTGACAGGAATACTGTTGGAAAACACTTTGGAGCTGAAACAATTTGAACCAGCTGGAGAGATGCGGAGCTTTGAAGACCTACACACTTAACCTTTGACCCTGCTTGGCTGCACAATGTTTGCATCACGTGCCTGTTGGTTACCCAGTACCTACTACTGGGTCTCAATTTGTCCAGAGCCATCTCAAATGTGGATCAGTACATCTTCAACAAGTCCGGACACGTCCTGCTCTATTAATGTACCTGCCACTTGTCCCAACATGCACCCAGACGTCTGCTCACTGTTCCCACACGGAACAGATTTGTGTGATTATCATGAACAGAAGTTTCCCAAGATAGAGTGGCAGTCTCTATGTGTGAGGCTCGAGGTGGATTTATGATGTTCTTTATACTCCCTGAGCAACCACGGGGGAGACCCAGGATTATTTGAGGCTCGGTTTACATACACAGAGGAGTTTACAGCCCTCGTACTGCACCAACCACCCCGCTGACCACCGACACTAATCCCCATGCGCGCACACACTTACGAGACTCCCTGCCAACTGACACATGCTTCCCGTCAGTGTGAGATAGCGCCCCACATACTGAAAACAAGAGGACTTCTCCAGCCAGCTTTATGACGAAAAAGCTCATCGGCTGATTGGGTCACCTGAGTTATTACAGTTCATCTTATGGCTCATGGAACAGGTCAAAATTGAGACTGCCGAGGCTATATTCTTACCAAAGCTAGCTACTGATATGACAAATGATACACCGGCACTGATAACCAATTTAAAAGTTAAAAAAGAAAGTTGTTTTTTTTACCTTCCCTTCAAAATTACAAAGAGATAAAGCTCCTTTCCATGATATTCATGGCAAGGCTATTCATCCAATAGTTGTGGAGACCATTTACAGAAAAACTCATGGTGGTGCTGAGGGGATAATTCAGGGGATCACCAAAGTCAGTACCTTTGGGAACCCCAAATGTTTGCACCGAATCTTATGGCAATTCACCAAATAATTGTGAAGACATGCCACTTAAAAAGCCCAAACGGTCAACCTAATTGTGGCACTACACAAAAAGTCCCCAATGTCAGGGGGATTCGTCCTTTGGGAATCATGGATGGCAACCCAGGTTTCAAAGCAATCTATAAGATTGTTGAGATATTCCAGTCTGACCCAAAGTCGTGGACTAAATCTCCAGTTGACACTGACACTCTACAGCCAAGTTACCTCTATGGCAAAAAAGCTGAATTGTACGGCTCCTATTCAAAGTGTCCACTCAGCCTTTCTCTTATCACAGCAACAAAACAGCAGGAAGCGCCTTTCCACGCTGCCACTGACAGGAAACAATCTACATATCTATAGACATGCCATGAGCAGAGTAACTCGTCACCATGGAGAGTGTTTGTTTAGAGCTGGATGAGGGGTTTAGTGAGACTGTATGAAAGGTCCACATGCTGGGAGGAGAGAGCCTCTACAGACCTGGTACGAAGCTGTCAGGAGCGACGAAGCAGCCACAACCCGACTGCGTCATTCAGTTAAATATTATCCAATGACAAACTCAGAAATACACTTCTCTTTTGAATTCCCGGCCCATACCATTCTCGCCTTAAGTGACCCAACTGCAAAGCAATTTTAAAACAGAGGGATCCTTATAATCTGTGGGGCTCTGTTTGAATGAAAAGCCCCTGCGGCTACTGAAAGGGAATGCAGGAGATGATTGGTCACGGAGGACTTCAAATGCAAGTCCAGTCACACTTTGTGGTCCAATAATGTCTAATGTAGGATGAACCACATGGTAAAACCCTCAGATTAGTCTTGCAATTACAATCACTCATTGTAGGCATTCATCTTAGTATACTGTTTCATAGCACCGTGAAGGCATCGGAGGACAAAAGCCCTGGCCTTGTCATTGTTTAAGGAAAATTGCAGACCCCTAATAATAATAGTAATAATAGCGGTCAATAACAAAAGGAGCTCACTGTCAGGTTTTCCACAGCAAAAGAGCCAGTCTTTCCTAACACTTCTGAACATCTGCTTAGCATCCTGCAGTTCTGTGACGTGACAGCCAGACTGTGATTCAGACCTAGAACATAATATTTATATCCTCTTACATCAGCCAGGAGCACAGCTGACAGTGTGCATCAATAAGTGAATGAAGTGTTCACCCATGGAGTCACCTTGGTGGGTTAAATGCAGAATAGAAGCAAGACAATTAGGAAAAATGGTCCAACCTGTCTCCATTGGTCTGTGGATAGTCCAGCTCTCCTGGAGATGCGGCTTCTCTGCCCTGACTCTTCTCCTCTACTCACAAACTTTAATGCCTCTCTCTGAGACTCCAGACTCCCGGACCCTCCCCATGTCCCTCCTCCCCGGACCTCCAAGTCTCCTTTGATTGGCTGTGCCGCCGCTGGAGCCACACTTCTTGAGAGAGTCCACATGGTGGCCATATTTCAGTGCAGAATCTGGGTTAAAATAACAAGAGCTGGAGCTGCACAGGGTCTCTCCCCTCTTTCTCTTTCTCTCTCAGTCTCAGTTTCTCTCACCTTCTTGCTCTGTTTTCATTGCTCTCGGCACCCTTTCAATCAGCCAAGGCCAACATGGTATTATCAGCCCAAATGAGAATTGCATTTTCACTTTCCACACCAAAAAAAAAAAAAAAAAGTAAACCACGCTGGTGTTGATGTACTATTCCTATCTCTAGTTTATATAGGTGGAAATCAACGTAAACTACATTAAGTCTGCTTTTTATAAACACAATTTCTTTATTATTATGTCAACAACTGTACTTAGTATGTACATCAAGTTTACTGCAAGTGCAATAAAACTTTCACACGCAGACAAAAAGTTTGTCTTCTGCTCCCACTATTAACCAATACATGAATCAGCTCACACACAGATCCCGTTTCATCCTTCCCCAGTAAAAAACAAATATCTGACTGCCAGATAGCTGCCTGGATGCCCTGTTAACTGACTGATGGAGCAGATGGTTCACTGTCTGACTAATGGATTACCTTTCTGGCTGATGGGAGCAAAGTGTCCCAGGATTGCTTACAGCAGCACTGGGTGCATTCAGCCAACACTGCAGTCAGCTACAGCCTTCGTCTGACTTTTGTGTTCACTCACACAGAGGGGACAAATGAGTTCCATATGAAGGCGGAAAAAGGGGCCGACTAAAACAGGAAGAGAAGCCGATAGGCCGGGCACTTGAAGGCGGCGTGGAAAGCCCGAGGAAGGAGGCCTTTCTTATCAGTTTGAATGGGAGTTGGGCCGTGACAGTTCAGAAATAGTCCCTTTCAACCCAGATGCATATATCCTGGACATAATAAAACCTCTCCTTTGACCCGTTTCCTATAAATCCGGGTGATTCATCCTCTCCCTGAGGTTGTGAATTGTATGGGAAGAGGTTAATGGGCCAATTTAAAGCCACACAAAGTTGCCCTACAATGTATAGAATATCACAAAAATGACTTTTCCCAGCAAAACAACTGACTGTTCATGAAGCCCCTCCCCCCCTTAGATTCTGTTGTTAGGCCTTTCAAGGCTTTTTCAGATAACCTGCAGCCTCACAAACTAATGCAAACTAGTCTGTTATTGATATATTCATCATTGATATTGGTAATGGTTAGTTAGTACTGTAAATACCATCTGTTAGCCAGGCATGATAATGTATTGGTCTTTTATTTTTTCTCTTAGTATAGCAATAAAAAATGGCAGCACCCTCCAAAACTCTACAGATATATATCAAGCATGACTGGTTATCCCCTCATGTAGAGAAATCCAAAGTTGGACAAACCCACTGTAATTTGTGTCAATGAACTGCTTCTAAAGATCTCAGTCAGCTGCACTTTGTTTATATTCAGAGCCCTATCAGCAGCCAACCTGACGGTGCACAGTCCTTGTTCGCACACATCATGTTTTGGATTCAGAGATACAGACACGGATCAGACAGAGACTGACCACATATCATCTTACAGATTAATGGAAAGCCGGGGTGCCGCCCGAAGATGCTCCGTGTGATTTCTCTTGGCAGCCTCGGGAGATTTCTCTTGGCAGCCTCGGGAGATCGGACACAGTGCAGGCCCTCACATCAAAGACCAGAGGATCAGAGGAGACAGCGGAGAAAGATCCGCAGCAGTGGGGACTGCAGCGGCACATCCGCGCACATGTTCGCACAAGACACATGCCAGGCTAAATCATCACTCATACAGGTTCGACAGACCACTTGGCCAGCCTGGCTGTTGGCTTGCTGGTAATTCATCTTTCCTTGTCAGACTCTGATCGCAGGTATCTTGTAGATCTAAAGAAAGTGGATCAGTGTGAAGCAAAGCAGGGTGAAAACTGATAACAGTGAGGTAACAGGTTGGACAAAGGAAATCCACTTGAGAGTTTAGCTAAGATGTGGATGAAGGTATTTTATGGGGTGGCTTAAACATGAAAACCTTGGTTTTTTTAACTTTGTTTTCAAACTCCTTGATTCTATGAAATGTCAAAAAGTGATAAACACCACACATCTCATGTTCCCAAAGCCCAGCAGCATTGATTAAAATATTGGTTGATTGTTTAATCAACAGTTAAAAGACCCCAAATCTCAATCACAAAGATATAAAACAAGAACAAAAAGCAGTAACTCTTCACATTTGAGAAAGTGGAACCATTTTTTGCCTTTTTATATATAAAAATATATATATAAATCCTGCTGTGTGTTGTGCCCTCTCTCTCTCTCACCTTTTTGCCCTTCTTCAGCTGTCCTGTCAATAATAATAAAAGGGGTAAAACCCACCAAAAAAGAGCTGGTGAAGTTTAAAACAGAGCTAATTGTTCTGTTTATTCTCACCATACCACATACTGTTACATACATACATACATACATAGTACTCCACAGATATGTGCCCACACAAAACACCATTTACAGTATTGTCAATTTACAGATTACATTGACGCATGGCGCACACAGTACTGAAATCTGTAAAGAACTAATCTTTTCTTTTGTGATAGTACAAAAAAGTTATAAACAAGATTAAAATGCAAACAATAACGTTTTTGTGTCTACACACCTGTGACCTGGATACTCTGGTTGCCAAACCCCAACTTTGATAAAAGAGTCAAGACTGAGTCAGGAAGGAACTGATCTCATACTACAGAAACCAAACGCTTGATTTTTGGCTCTTGTAGACACATGATTCCCGGACATGCCTCAGATATCTCAATGAGGTTTTTATCTCCACGTGTTTTCAATCCGAGCTGCACATGCTACGTCACTCCACTGTCGAGCCACCCCGAAGAGGCTGCGAAGGGTTCGCTTTTAAAAGCTGCCGTGGAGATATGGAGGCGACGGACGGACAGATGGAATATTTGGCTCTGACGAGTTTCCAGTTGGGGCAAATAATACTGGGAGCTCCATGTGTGGTGAATTCACATGTGGATTACTGGGCAAACTCTCCAGAGTGCCAAACAAATGTCTGGACAAGGAGACGATCTGACACCTGATGGTAGCATGTGCATGTAAACAGAATACTACTCCAGTTTTAACTCCCAAATATGTCAGGCATTTCTCATCACCCACCAAAAAACTCAGTATCAGTGCAGTCTGAAAGCAGATCTAGAGGGACAAATGGGTGCTGGGGAGCCTTCACCGCAACACATTTGCTTTTCTGTGCAATCAGAGAAGTCTGGATCCCGCAGAGGGAGCAGCTACGACCATCTGGCCACTTCAAGGCCATGGCTGCGTAAAGCTCATCAACAGGCACATGGACGCAGATGTTTAACATGCACACACAGGGGAAAGGCAACTGCACCACCATATACATTTCAACTCAAGGCCTGGGTAGGCCTGGGT
>JAOXYL010000042.1:8720465-8741803 GCA_028564955.1 Terapon puta
ACACACACACACACACACACACACACACACACACACACACACACACAAAAAGACCCAGGATCAGGTGTTTGGGGTTAATGATGCTTTTCAAAGGGCTTTCATGGAAAATAAAACTCGGCTGTACGTGGAGCTGAGAGAATAAGTTGATTAATCTATTGACATGAAATTTGAGTTGTTTTGCAAGGAACAAACCCACAAAAGATGCTCAAGTCCAACTTCTCAACTCTGAGGGTTTCTTTCTTCCCTTTGTCTTATTTGACAGGAAAGTTATTACTTTTGACAACACTCTGACCTCAATCTTGAGCTTTGGAGAGATGATAAATGAATCATCTCGCCATTTCACCACCAATGAATGCACCAACAGAAAATGTTAATACTTCACACATCTTTACTGGACAGTGATTCACATGGCATACCAAATTTTAAGAAAAAGCATCAATAAAAGAAGAGAAAACAGTTTTTTTAGATGGATTTTTCCAGACAACGTGGACCAAAGCTGGACAGATCAGACAACTTTCAAACCATTAACCAGCCAATAATCTGACCACTGCTGGAAAAAACCTCCAAACACTGTCTTGAATAAGCTTCTGATGCGTAAAACTGCTGAAACATCATCCTCGGCTGAACATTTTGCACATTTCTGACAGGTTGGTTGGGTAGTCATCAAACTTGACGCCCTGAGTCCAACTTGGGAGCCCGTTTCCGCTCATAGATCGTGTCTCGCAGTGAAAGGTGAGGAGGCTCAGGTGTGGGTTCAGACCGCACTGACCGGTCGCAGATACATCAGGGCTCCCTGCGTGCTGCGCTGCCCCGACCGAGCATCAGTCTGCTCGGCTTTTCCTGCCACGAGTTTCCCCCTCTCTCTCTCTCTCTCTCTTGCAGCAGCTCCGGGAGAAAATACCACAACTGGAAACTTCGGAGGAAAAAAAAAAACTCTCCGATCGCTGCGAGACTTTGGCTCTCCCAACAAAGACGGATCATGAAGTTGAGCGAGTATAAAAGGGAGTTAGGAGAGAAGAAGAAGAGCTGAGTTTGTACTTACGTGTAACTGCTGGCTGTGCGATTTTTCCCCCTTTCTTCCTTCCTTCTGCCTTTCTTTCCTTTGCAGGGACGCCTGTGAAATCCGGAGAGTTCGAGGCTACTCTTTGTGCGTTTCAGCTTCTCCGATCCGACCTCTCCTCTCTTATGTTTCTTTTTTTCCTTTCCTCCTTCTTCCTCAGTGTCTCCTCTTCATCCCTCCACGTTTCCTCTCCCGAAGAATGAATGGCTCCCTCTGGCCGGGCAGGACTGGAGCAGGGATGATGGGAGTGACTGCCCCCGTTCAGCCCCCCCACCCCCTCCTCACTCCTCCGCCAATCACTGCGCCTCACAGCGACGATCGATAATTGATCAGAAGCCGAATCTCAAATCGGAAGCCGCATCCAACCAATATTTGTCCAATTAAAACATGCCCGGCTGGTTCCCACGCAGGCATCATGGGAAACCCTTTCATCCCGAGGCTCTTGCATGCAGCAGAAGTTGAAAGCGGTGACTTTTCCCAATTACAGATTCAGTTGTTCATTACACAGCAGAGGAGGAACCCTTTATTATAAATCGCTAAATCATATAAATCACTGATCAAACTATTCATGATGATCTTTTTTATATTTAACTTTATTATTTTGTGTTTATATCCTTTAGTGCCACATGTTGAGGGAAAGTCTTTACATGTGAAAACCCATAGAATTCATTCTGGTTCTGATCTTTTGTGAAGATATCGGTATCTGTGTCATTTAATCAGGTGGGGAACCTCTTAAATGCCCACAGTGTGCCAAATGCTGTTGTGGAAAGTAATTAAGTACCTTTACTTTTAGTTTTAAGGTTTCTTTCAATCAATGCTACTTTTCACATCTACTTCATGGGAAATATTGACCTTTTTGTTTTTATTTACTTCACTACATTTATTCAAACAACAAATAAGCCATGATGCACTATGATGAGTAAAGACAAGACTGTAAGACTATAAGACAAGTAATAAAAATGTTAGAGATATAATAATAATAGTAATGAGTACTTTTGGTACTCCCGGTATATTTCAATGCTTATCTTTTTTTACTTCTACTTAAGTTAAACTTTGAATGCAGGCCTGGAACAGGAGACAACACAAGATGCATCATTGGTTCAGGAGCATGTTCTGAAATCTTAACCTAATGCAAGTGCAAGTGGTCGGAGCATTTCTGCTAGGCGGCACTATGGCCGCTGGCTGAGTGGGCTCACTTCAGCTGCAAACAACCAATGACTGACCACGTTTATGTGCGTCATATTTTTTGACACACACAAGAATGCAACTGAGAACATATTACAACAGATGCCACATTTGTTTACTTCTGTGGTCATTTTTATACCATCCATCTTTTTTGGAAAATTAAGTCATAATGTCAGCCATTTTTAACTAAATATCTGTGGAGATTCAATTGAAGACATCACCTGAGACTTTAGACTTTTCTGGATCCATTATTCAAGAGTGTGGCAGATTAATCAGTAATGAAAGTGATCAGCAATCAGCTTTTTTGTCAGACAAACTGTGATTTACAAACTGCATTGATTCACATATCATCTGCTACCACAACAAATAGTCCAAATCTAATTTCCTTACTAATGCATCAAGTCATTCAACGACTAAAACTGAACACTTTGTCACAGAGCAGTTGTCTTCTTAGCATCTCTGATTACCACTCGCTCAGACAAGCTCTTCTCACAGTATTACATGGTCATTTGGGTAGTCTACATGTCACATTCCCTCTAAATCTGTGTCTTAACCTTTACTGAGAGGCTAACAGCTGAACTAAAGACTCGCAGCTAACACCGGTCAACGCAGATTGCTCACATTCTGAGGGCTCCATCTATTCAGGTCCAACATCACTCAGTCTATATGCTGCACAGCAGAGAGCCACACAGCATTATTTCCAGACACGGCTCTATGCTTACATCAGTCTCCACTCTTCTATTGTTGCCAAATTCAATAGAAATATATGGCGTCTGTTCATGGCAGAGAGTGTGAGGATGTGCATTTCGCCCATCTGAAGAAAAAGAATGGCACAAAAACAACAACTTTTGTATATTCAAGTTTGCTTTGCACGACAGTGAATGAGTGTGAATGGACTATTTTGAGACTGTTGTGACTGGGAGGGGAACAACTGGTGCCAGGACCTCTGTGCCCTCTTATTTGTGCTCCTTGGTCAGTCAAGTGAGACATGAATGGCGTGAAAACACAAGGGAAGTCTCATGACTCTGTGCTGGAGTTTCTGGCTAAACAACTTTGCAGTTACTGTCAATAATAACAGCCCTGATGTTATCCATCCAGTCCCTGGGAATTGCTGTGACTGACCTCTGCTTTGTCAGTCAGAAGTGGAACACAATATTGCACATAATACTATATGCAGCTCAAGCTACCCCGTCTGAGATCTGAAAGGACTTCAAACTCAGTTTAAACTAAACTGATTTGGAACAATTGGGCAGATCTGTTTTTTATTTCGAATACAGCCCACAAATTGCAGTTGAATTATTTACAACACGGGGTATCAATAAAGCACTTACTGTGTGCTCAGACCAGGACAAACATGCACTGTAAATAGAAGGAAAGAAGACACAAGGTTAAGGACTTAAAGGGCTATATAGAAAAGAAATTACACAGTAAATATTTTACTTAATAATGACTGAGTGCAGTAATATTGTTATTAGACAGTAGAAATGTGGGAAATCAATATAGTTGATTTAAATATATTATGCCATTAACTTGAAAACCATGATATACCAATGACCTAAAATGACACCATAATATTATATTATTAGTATTTTATACAGTGAACATGGTGGCCTACATTATTGATAAATCTGGACAAAAGAATCTATCGTCATATCTGTGGATATAAAATAGAAAAATATTTTTTTCAAACTGTGATGAAATACCCAAGAGCAGAAATTAATTTTTGGAGTCTATGGTGCGATCCATCTGACTATTGAGAGTGATTAGATTAGTGATAAGTGCTTAGAGAAGAGTCTAGACCATCTATTATGTCTCGTTATACCATTAGATTAATAACAATTCAGAAGAAATGGATTACATTAAGAAACATAGAAAACTGTATGAATGGTGGTGAACCTTTCCTCCTCTCATGCTACATGACTGCATTTGGTACACCCATACCCCAGGCTCCATCCAGACAATGTGCCTTGATGACACTGATCATTCGCTTACTTTTCCTCTAACATATCCCAGCAAAGTTTTCCCTTGACCAGTGAAATAGTCCCTCGTCTGCTTAATAAATAGACGGCACAAAATGTTGTGCAGACATTCATGTGTTTCAAAGGACTAACCCCTCAGACTTTAAGGAGCCACTGACTTTCCCTCTAGTGCCACCATGAAGTTGAACTTTGTGGAGTGAGATGTCTATTGGATAGACCACCATGAAGTTTAACAAATTTAATAATTTAATATTTTTGTTTACAACCACATACCTTCAAAGCTAATTTAGAGCTGCCAGCATGGTCACTCCTAATCTTGTTATTTAAGTGAAATGTAGGTTGTTAATGGCACAGCTTCTGAGAAAGGAGACAAAGCCTCAGCCTATTGGCCCCCTTTGGAAATCTATAATTATTTGTTATCTATAGGAAAGGTTAAAAACTTGTTTAAAACCACTTTGTTTCCCAAATACCCCTGATCCTGTTTTCCTTGTACTTACCAGGAAAGTGTATCAGCAGTGTTCCAGCATGTTTACATGTTATAAACTGCAGGACTTATTGTGTTACTGGAGATTTTTTTCTGTCTCTGTTTGAGAATAAGACAAGGGAAGCACACGCTCTGCCAAAGACCTTTTATTATCTCTATAAAACAAGGAGGACTTGAGCTCTTATCTTCTTAAGCTTTTCCATCTGTAATTATCCTCAAAAGTGATTGTATGCTTAGGAACAAGTGAGATAATTCACACCCTCTGTTTTATGAGTGGAACAGAAAAAGACAAGCATCATTACTTTGTTATTAACACAACAATTCAAGGGTCCCGTCTAATAATGCCTCCTCGAATGAAATGTTCCTGCTCTGTGGTGGTCTGCTGTCACTGTCAGGAACCGTTGGGGATTTTTTTTTTCGCCTTTTTATTGTTAGGTGTGATGAGCTGTCGGATTTCCCCCCCTTTAAGGCTCAAGGTTCAACACATTCCTGGCTGCACTGGTCAGTATGATTTTAATCTGTTTTCACAGGCAGGCAGCACAGACAGACACAATCTTGTTTGGAATTCCAGTCCCACCTCAATGTGAGACCTTCAGTGTCTCCTTGTGGACATACCAGACGGGAATCGAAGGTGGCAGTTGTTTTTTGTGTGTGTGTGAGTGTGTGTGTGTCCCACGTGTGCTCACCATCAAAACATCTGAGCCTCACACCGGCTATCACATCTTTACACTGTCATATCTTCCAGGGGCATCGCGCTGGAGGCAGTCTGATGGCACACATTGTTTTGTCACAGCTGAAAAAACAAAACGTAAAAGGCTCGGGGCGACGTCAGCGCCTGGCGAATCGCGGTGTTGATTCAGCAGAGGCAAATCAGAGCGTGTTTGTCACTCTGGGAGGCAGGCTTCACAGGGCCGAGTCAAAGTGCAGCATTAAGTGTGAAAGGCACACCAAAACCACTTTGAAAAATATGAGGAGGAGACGAGTTGCGACACCGCTGAGGTTGGCTGCCCCTAATGACAAGGGGAGGGAGATGGAATAACTTGTCAGGAAGGGTAGTTCACCACAGACTGGGTATGAGAAGTGCTAAAGTGGTCTCTAGCCGAGCTGAGAAACTCACAGGCATCGGTTTAAGATGGATGGCGAGCAGTGGCAACATCTAATTAAATGAGCTATCCCATCATCCAGAAATACTGAGTTTTGATTGCAGAGTAAACTAACAGAAGAGGCGAGTGACAAATTTATAGCCTCAGCAATGTAAGAAGCGCTTTCTCAGAAACATAAAATAATCATGTGGTATTCTGGTAGTCATCCATTACCAAAATCCCTGTTTAAATTCAAATTCACAGCCACAATTGGTATGTACTCTTTAGTAAGCACATATACATTTGAGTCACTTTCATGAGCTATGAAAATAATTCACCAAAAGAAAAGTAGACTGAGGCTTTTAAAATCTAAGCATGTAGGTGGCATCACAGCGTTGCCTGTGGCGGGCCATATGGCTTAACTGTCACCAAATGAATAATTCAGTGAAATCCCACTTAGAAATTCGCTTATAAATTACGCATTTAAGTTCAATCGGGGCTTTAGGAACAGTAGATTTCCAAAAAGAAAATATTATTTTATTTTATTTTTGTGTGTTGGTTTGTTTGTTTGAGCAGTTTGAGATCTTTCTCTGTCGGTCAGAACTTTGAGGATGAGCAGTCGTGAAAATGTTCTGGATGAAATCATAACAGCTTGCCTGTCGACAGCCCCATCACCAGCTTTCACTGTTGATGAAGACCATGTGATAAAGTAAGAAACTCTGGAAAAGGGCAGGAAGTGGACGTGGGTTGATTTGATTCGACCTTCCTACTATTGTTAAATTGGGGAGGTTTTTACAAAGTTTCCAAATATCATTGAAGGACGGTTAGCTTGGTGCTGGCTGCAGCTGCACATCTATCGTAGACAGGAGAGTGACATCAATCTTCTCATCTAACCCTCAGTAAGAAAGTCAAAAGTTTCCATCTATCACTATCTTCGTAGACTAATATTTGACTCAAGTAAGGCTTATTATTTCTCTGGCAAACAGCTGATACGAAACCCCAAGGCAGCGTTGGGCATTACAGTGGGAGGTCTTACAACTGTTAAAAAAAACACGTTATAAAAGGAGACATGGGGCAGTGACATAACCAGCCTTCTAATGTTAAATGACGGCCGCTTTCCACAGTAACCAGCTTTGTTGTTTGCCTCGCTCAGCTGCCAATCAATTCACATGACAGGTTAAGGGTCACAGCCCACATTAGGACAGGGCCGCCCACTCCCCGCAGGGAGCATTTCCTGTGGTAGTCTGCATGCTGCTGCCAGTGGGGGGTCAATCACCACGGGGCCAAAGGTCAAAGAGGGTGTATGAATTAAGGAAATTAGTTTTTAGATTTCAAATATGGAAATCCTTCCACCGGTAGGATCTGATTTTAACCCTTTAAAGTGTTTGTTTACCATCATGTGGTGACTTTAACTGATCAAATGTATGCATCAATTTTCTACAGCAAGCCAGAGAAGACATCACCACAACTCCATCTTAATCACCTCCCTGAGAACAGTACTGGCATGCAGGAGTTATTGCTGAAGCCATAACATGTGGGGATACTTGAAGTGTGTAAGAAATTCTTCACATTTTCAACCTCTAAACAGAAATACATTGTTGGCCCATTTAGCACATACTTATTAAGTTTAAAGAAGGAGGAAGAGACTCAAGTAACTTTAAAAAGTTTTTTAGCCACTTTATTATGCATTTTTGGTTTCCAAAAAGAACATATAAATTGTGTAACCCATCACCAGCAGGCACTTAGAAATAGTGGTGTGCACAGTTTGTTTTTTAAAAAAAAGTGCTAAGTTGACTGAAAGCGCATCATTCTTTAAAAAAATGTTTTAAAGCTGAAATAATTCATTGATTTCTTCATTTAGGAGCAATGCAATAAGCTGTAAACACAACACTGACAATTTATGGCCTTATAAATATCTGTCAGCAAACCTTTTGACTCTTTCTCTGTGAAGGAAACACAGAGAAACATTATTCTTCATTTGATGTCATGCGTTTTGTCACTAAAAGCAGCTCCTCTCACATTCTCTGGAGTCATTTTATTCATTGTCTATATAAAAATATCTGCCTAAAAACTATTAATACATCTACTCTTTCTTTTTAATGCAATGTGTTCCCTTCTCCTGTGCAATTATTCAACATTTGGTAAAAGACATTACAGTTTGGTTGGTGAAATATCTCAGGTTTAAAAATGGGCTGCTATTTCTGAGCAGCTTTGTATTTGACACATACTGTACAAGCACCCTACCGCTTCTCAACAGCAGATAGCTGAAATGCAAATACATGACACAGCAGGGAGATGGTCTTTACAAATCAGCAACATGTGTCTGTGACATAGTTTACGCAATCGCTTCGACTAAACCTCTATATTCAGAGCGATCAATGATAACAGCAGCATCTGCCAGAGCTCCTCCAATG
Organism: Terapon puta; assembly: GCA_028564955.1. NCBI lineage: Eukaryota > Metazoa > Chordata > Actinopteri > Centrarchiformes > Terapontidae > Terapon > Terapon puta. Next base: position 8,728,670 of record JAOXYL010000042.1, read on the forward strand.
GTTGCCGATAAAGTAAAAAAATATATATAGTTTGTCACATATTAAAATACAGGAGAAATATATCATTTAAAAAAATCTGCATGAGCAAATTTAGACAGTTTGAAACTATCGTTCAACATTCAGTTGTAATTATAAATCATAGTTTGCCTCTACAGAACAGATTCCTGCTGTTTTAATTAACAGTAAACAAAGCTTCATCATTGGCACTGCCATCTAAGCCCAGGGTCCCCAGGCTCCAGTGGGGCCCGGGTCACATTTGGGATCATCATCAGGGTAGTTTATTGGTGCGGCACTATTCTGGTAGTGGTGGAGCCTGCTGAGGAGATAGTCCACGACTGCGGGGAACAGAGCGGATACCTCATTCCTCTCCTCGGGGTCTTTTTCTATGTCAAACAGCTTCACGGACTTCGGCTCGTCTGCCCTGAAGCGGCTCCACTCAGAGCTGTTCTGGCCAGGTCGGGGAAACCAAACGTCACAACCTGGAGGAAATAGGTTTAAGGACATTTGAGACATTGGTGGAGAACAACTGAATGCATTTACTCCACTACGTTTCAGTGGCAAAGACTGTACGCTTTACTGCACTACATTTATTTTTTGGATTAAGAATTTTTCATTAAAAAAAACATTTAGACAATTAAATGTCTTTTCATGGATTAAATCAGTGATTCAAGTATCTTTGTCTTTTGTCAAGTCAGGGTCTGTCAGACATTAATTGTTAGCAGATACAGCAAAGATATTTCCCCCCTCTTAAGTTCTCAGATGAAGAGAGGGGTGAAGATGTAGAATACACTTACCTTCTTTTGATACTTAAGTACATTTTGCTACGTTATTTTAACTTGAACAGAAATTTGAATGACTGACTTTTCTCACATCAATCCATTGGTTCCTTCAAATAAAGGATCTGTATACTGATTAGCAGCGATAAGAGGTGAGTGTGCATATGTGTGTTTGATTTTCCGCTTCCAGCTTAGACTAAACATGTCATTATGGGTGACAGGAGATACCAACCTGGGTAGCCAGTCAGCAGCTTCCAGTTTGAGGATCGAATGGCCGCGTGAATGGACACATTGAAGCCAGATTTGGACTCGGAGCCTGCGCTGACCACCTGAGCCAAAGTTAACTGACGCTCCCTGCCAGGACCTGCAGAGAGCAGAGGACAGGGTGGATCATGGAGGTCATCCATCTTTAAACAGAAAACCACGAGAAACTGCTGAATAAGATGAAATTAGACTTCCACTGGATATAAAACGCCCTCTGTGGGTGTCTGACCAGGTAGGCTGGCACCAAAATTTTAGTGCATACCTTAAAATCAAGGTCTATATCAAGGGAAGTGTCAAAATTAATACACCAGTAAGAAAGACTCTTTTTGTGCTGCACAATAAACAGTGGAAACAGTAGGAATTGAGAGGTTCAAGAACGGCCTCAAAACCATCCATTGCTTTGAGAACAGAAACTGTTGTATGTATGAATCCCCTCAAGCACGACGAACTTCGGAGCTGGAGGAATTTGACAAATATGGCGGTAATGTGGTCGACTCAGCACCAGTCTACCATTTCTGCCAAGCACAATGAATAATTTGCCACTGCTGCAGCTGGGCAGATTTGAAAACAGTAAGCACATGAGGAAGGGTCATGGTTACTAAATGGTGGCGTTTTACCAGTTTTTGCAAAAGCAAGTCATTTATCTATGTTCTGAGTGTGTCCAGAAATTTCTGCAGCCTCCTGCCATGAGCTATTTCTGCTCTTACGGTAAAATGTCTCTCAGAACTAAGCACAATTTAAAAAAAAAAAAAAGGAGAGACAAAGAGGACTGGCCTTGAGAGTTTTCTTAGGTTCATGCCGTGGTTGACCCAGACAATATGGTCCTGATTAGACAGATTTTGGAGTAATTTCAGCATCCTAACGCTGTCAAAAACAAGTATTTCAACACATTCTTTGCCTATAGACAAATCCACACCCACACAAATCCCACGTTCCCATTGGCGCTTGTTTTATAGAGTCGATCCGACCACAGCGACATGACTGGAGAATTAAAACATTTCCGATCTCAGCGTTTCTGTGACCACATGCTAAAAGCTGTGACACCGAGTTCTCCACTGATCGTTGCGCAAATGACAGGCGGGTATCCTAATTGTTCTCACATGCATTAAGCCGGGCTGCATCGCAGAGCTGGGCTCGTATCCTCACATCAAAACAGTCAACCGTGGTCTTGACGTCATGCCGGATTCGAGTGTTGACTCTGTTACGTAAGCAGGTGGGATGATAAACGATTTGGGCTCTGCGAACATCAGGGTTAAATTTATTACCAACTCGTCTTCCACTCTTTCAGGAAAATGGGGCCTCAAACCCCAACACACGCAGCCCATTTCATACATTTATGCCTTGCATAAGTGCAGGACAAGAGCCCCTCAGAGCGGGCCCTGCTCATCTGGATCCACAGCAGGAGGATCCGCAAATGGGCTCGAGAAAAAGGAGGGAGGGAACGGGGAGGAATAGCGGGAAGAGACCCTGAGAGAAAAGAGGAGTATGGAAGGGAAATTTGGGGGTGATTTAAGGCTTGGGCCGAGTCCAGGGTTTCTCTCTCTCTCTCTCTCACTCTCGTTCTCGTTCTCTCAACAAGCGAGAAGTTCAGGGACCCCTCTGTGACCCATTTAGTCAGGATCCCTCTTCACACACAGAGTGAGAGCAAAGGAGAGGGGTTTTGAAAAGCAACTTGAAAGGAGAAAGTATGTAAAAAAGGGAGAAAAAAAAGTAGGGAGAAAACCTTTCATGAGCTAAATAGAGAAACCGAAAGGAGCATGAAGAGAGGCCGAAGAGAAAAGGAGAAGAAAAGTGGAGAGCGGGGGTCTCAAAGAGAGGCTGGGTTAAATTGGAAAAGAGGGAAAGAAAGAAGAAGAAAGGGAAAAGAGGAATCTCGGCCTGGAATGCATCAGGAGGAGCTGGTTGTCACTGTGGCGGCTGACAATAAAGATTCAAACATAAAACAGGAAAGCTTGGAAAGCAGCAGTGTTGTTCTTCGCTGGGTTTTCTTATCATCTAAATGATTTCAAGGGTAATGACCAACAGTAAACTTGGAGTATAATTTGATCATTTGACCTCCACTGGCTTAAACTGCATAAACAGTCACGTCTCAACAACATAAATCAGTGACTGGACTATGTATACATTTACCAATTTAAACAGAAGCTATTTGGGTGTTTCAACACTGGGTTTTGGTTACTTTTTTTTTTTTAAACGAAAGAGTACATGACAATTGCACATACATAATTTCACTGTTTGCGTAATGAAAAAGCAACAAACTTGCAGAGAAGGGGTCGGTGGAGACCGAAACAGAACTAAACAGAATACAACACTTATTATCGTACTTATGTTTAGCAGATGGAGAAGACTTCGAATGAACACTAATTTTACTCTGCAATATGTCTGCTGGATGTGTAAATACGCCACTGTTCTTTAAAAAGAAATAATATATCGCTTTTGTCTTTCAACCAACCAAAATACAAGAATTAATGCTGCTTCAAAGATGGAGCAGGACTGACTCTTTATCCATAGGACAAGCCTTGTCTAAATGTCTTATGTTTCACAATCCTATGTTTAAATGTTAAAGTATGTTTCCCATGTCACGCATGATGTCATGTAATGTAACGTATGCTTTTTATTCTATTTGTTAATATCAGCATAAGTGAGAATGTTAATATGAAACTCCTAGCATTTAGTTACAAGCACTGCAGGGTCAGGTCATGCACTACAGTGACTTTATACATCATAGTTATAGAAGTGTATAGTCATTCTGAACAAACACACAGGGAGGCGGAAAACTTTCTGAAGCTTTTCAGCCATCTGACAAAGAAGCATACTGACCGTGGCTCAAAAGGATCTACCCGCAAGAGAGCAGTTCAACTAGGATACATTAATGTGCCCAGAGACTGCTTTCTCAACCAGAACCAAGCTACCGCCCAGTAGATGAATGAATGTGATCCCTCACCGGCTTCTACAGCAATTGTGTTTTAACTTTGAATTTAGCTGCAGATTATATTAAAATCATATTCAGACTATAGTGTTCATTACATGTTAAAGAAGGACTGATCAGCACTGCAACACGCTGACTTCGGACTTTGACTTTTTTATTGTTATACCTTTATGGTGTATCAAAGGGTACAACATCTATCCTCAAGCCACCCATTACGTTCCCATTATGGTACATCTGTGAAACATTTCAGAACAAAAATGCGCTCCTCCTATACCTCCACTATTTTTGACTGTGCAACTAAGGTGCAGCGACCTTCCACAAAGTCAGAAATAGCAGTCTCAAACCAAAACCGGGACCCCCTAATATTAAGTGGTTTAGACAAGAATGAGACCACTCCACTGTGTCTGACAGAGGAAAAAGAAGGCAGTCACAAGACCTGTTTCCTGGAAACCTCCCTACAATCACAGAGTTTAAACTGTAAGCACACACACCCTTGCCCTCAAACTCTCTCAGATTTCAACACTGTTGACTGATTACACTTTCAGTCTTGTGATATCGGCATTCCTCAAATGAAAACAGAATAACAAATACCACGTTACAAGGTACAATCATCACAAAAATATCTCCACAATGTGTGACAAATGAAAGTCTTTGGAGAACTTTCAATTTAATTAAAAACAGTCAATATTCATGATAATCGTGATAAGAGATGCCCTTTGCAGGCTTCATATAATGAAATGTGAAATTAAAGTAACATGTATATATTTCATGGTGACCCTCTAAGTCAAACCAAAATGAAGTATATCCACTGATAATAATCCAAAAATCATGTGAGAGCCACAAACAGACTCACCTCTAGCCAGAGTCCTCATAAAGTCTTAATCTACTCAAATAAATTTCAAACACTCATAATAAACATAACGTGGATTTCTAACACGCTGATGTGAGGTTAGTCACATCTTACGTAACATGCTATTCTTAGGCCCCAGTCTGCTTTGACTTGAGCTAATTGGATTCACGACGTCTGGTATTTGTGAATACTTGCTCAAACAATGAGCCCTTGATACTTGCGGTTGTGTTGGGAAGAGAGAGAAAAACGGTAGAAATACAACATTAGAAGCGAAGGAACACTCAAATATGATGGAGATGGTTCGCACAGAGAGGAGGAGAGGTAACATGAGGTTCCCATCACCTCAGCATGTGATTCGTCAAATTGTTGTCGAGGCTAAAATGGTTTAAACTGGTCCAGAGTTTGCATGTGCTCAATGTGTCTGTACGGATAAAGGATTGATGGATGAGTGGTTCCCAACCTGCTGAGAGGTCATCTGAACAATAAAAGGATATGAAATAAAAAAAGACTGAAGAGTCTGCAGCCATGCTGGCAGCTCTTGGAGGCTTTTCTTAAGCTGCCAGTATACTCTGTGAGAAGTGCCTGTCAGATGGTTGAAAAGCGGTATGGGGGGGCTTTCCAAAGCAGACGGTCCAACATTCACACCTCCTTTATTCCATTAACACTAAACAAAAAAGTACAACTCTCGCCAATGGGGATGTCATTAGTTTTGGGTGTATTCGGTCGCAGAAGTGTTGGACAAATCTTTTAGCTGATGATGGCTCTATGAGAAAATTCCTGTGGGGACCATAAATTTATGTTCCACATTTCATGCTTCAGTCCAGGTCAAAGTGGTGGATAGACCGACAGACTGACAACCCCATGCCACATGCAAGGCTGACAAGAATATCTACTTTTTAAATCTATTTTTACTTGATGTGTTATACAAGATAAATCATATAAAATATTCCATATTGTCATATTAACCTTAAAATCTGAGTTCTCTTTAAGGAGGTCACCAAGTGGCAGATGACTGGGACGATTTTCCTACTTTCCAGTGCTGCTCCACATGTACTCTGCATTGACATAAAATAAACTAAGTTTCCAGATTTACATAAAGAAGTGAAATGATCTCAGGCTGTTGGCAGGATTTGCTGGCGTGAATATTTTTTCATGGGATCTCGTCAGCCAATGTTTGTATTTCTCAAGATTACAAGATTTCAGAATCCCAGTCAAAACTCTCTCTTTACTAGATCTGGATGTGAGCACACATGCATACACCGTTCACACACACACACACACACACACACACACACACACACACACACACACACACACACACACACACACACACACACACACAGAGAGCGTAAGAGCTCGACTTCAACTGTGTCCAAACACATAAATGAAGCCCTGCTGGGGGTATTATTCTTAATCTTATGTGTTGTGACGACAATGCAGACAGACTGGGAAAAGCTTCATCTGTGTACAGTGAAACATGAACTTACATGGAGAGATGTCGACATACAGAGGGTCAATGTTGTGCAGCAGCTCCAGTCTGGGTGAGGCAAACCCTTTGCTGTAAGATAAAAAGGAGAGTAAGTCTTAAACATATGGATACACAACCAACACACACACACACATACGCACACACACACGCACACATACGCACACACACACGCACACACAGCATGATGTCTGACTCATGCACTGTAAAAATCCACTGGGATCTGTAAATCTAAACCAGCTGGCCGTTGTTCACCAGGCAGTCATATGCTACAACCGCACTCCACCACAGAGAAAACACACTGCTCTCACTGACCACAGTGTCTGATAACACAACTAAAATAACTCTCACTCTCTCCTGCCTGCCTACTGTTCTGGGTCTTCATTTGGTTTTAATTTCACCAGCCAAGCCACTGTCTTCTGCAACAGGAAAGCCAATTAAAAAAAATGACACTGTATAGCATCAAAAACAAACAGCAGTGTATGCCCTGTGTTGTGCAGCTCAAACAGCAACGCCAGCAAGCAGCGGTCAGCTGACATGCGTCAGCCAATCGAGTGAAGTGGAGGCAGTGAGTAGTAGTTTGTGGTCCAGGCTAAGCCTTGATTTTCTGCTGGGGCTCTGCTGTAGCCCTCAATTTCACCTTCTTCACTATGTCCACATTTAGTTTACAAATATAATGTGTCAGTCAGCAGGACTCGGTGACAGCTCGTGTGTTGACCTGTTCACTATAACACCATGGAAAATTCAGCTGTGGTCTTCCAGCAGTTGCATATGACTTATTAAATCACAGTTTCTTTGACATAAACATAACAACTTAACCGTATGTAACCCAATACATTACATATAAAAGAATTACAACATCTCTGGCATGTTGGCACATACCGAGGATTTGTAGCTAAACTAATTAGCTTATCCAATGGCAGGCTTTCATAGCTCTTAGGGCCAGAGGTGGGGATGGAGAGAGGATAAGGGAAAGAAAGAAAGGGATGGAAAGACTACAGATTTGTGTGAGAATGACTGATGGAATTTCCTTCTCTTTGAGCTCCCATTGCCACATTAACAAAGGGCTTATTGAAGGAGCAGGGGCTCCTACAAGAAAAAGACGCTGGGTCAGGGAGACAGGCAGAGGGAATGAGAGCACATGGGGGAAGGACCGGAGAGATGAACAAAGAGAGGGCAGCCTGTCAAACTCAAGAGCTGGTATCGCTCATGATGTGAACTCAGGCCACAGGCGGACCTGCCACCCAAGAAACACCCTTAGCTGTGTGTCCCCGGTCCCCTGAAAACAGCCGGGCAGCCCAGCCCACCTGATGGTGTTCCACACGTTGAATCCGTCCAGTGGCTTTGTGCCGTTGGAGCTCCCTCCTGCCAGGCCAACAAGTGTTGGCAGCCAATCAGTGATGTGGATGAGTTCGTGGCTGACGGTCCCAGGGTTTTTCAGCAGCGGGCTTGTGACAAATCCAACAGCATGGATCCCTCCTTCCCACAGAGACCACTTCCTCCCTCGCAGTGGCCAGTTACTGCCACCGTATATTGTCTGGCCTCCGTTGTCTGCCAAAGAAGCATGGGACAAAATGAAATGGCAGAAAAAAGTCATACCTTTGACCATTTTAGTTCACTGTGTTAAGCATACCAGCTGATTAAACACAAGGTACAACTGAGGCTGATGGGAGTGTCATGAGTTTTGCAGAACTGACCGCTACTTGCACCCACAGAATCATATCACAAGTGTGGCAAAAAAACAAGTGATCTGAGATGTTAAAACAAAGCAGCAGTGCTCATCCATTTATCTACCCTCCTCTGCATAATAGCCAACCATTACACAAGTGCACACACGCAGGCATTTAGACTGACTGTCATCATTCCCATAAGTCCGTCCAGTATAAACACACTTGACCAATCGCATCCAGGCAGGGCTCCCCTTTCAGCGGCAGAGTGTCATGCTAGTCCAGGAAGTAGTCTGTGCCGATTCCCGAACCGCTCTGGAAAGGACCGGCTGCTCCTTAATGCTTTTTCAAGCTGCTTTGGCTCTCCACCGGCCAGTTCTCCGCCGCCCCCCCAGTTTCACCTAAAGCTCCCTCACTCATTTGCTTACAGTAAAGTCCCAGTGAGGCCGTCAGCTTGCAGACAATTTCATCAGAAAGGAATTTCAAGGACAGGGCTCATTTCTTCCCAGTTAAGCTGGACACATGTGGGTCGATGATAACAGCTCAGACATGACTATAATTTAGATAATGAGCTATAGATGTGACTAATAAAGCCACTGATAGACCTTACTGACCTTACTATATTCTGTAGATGATGTTTATGGAGCTATAAATGATATTGTTTTGGCATCACAGGGAGCTGGTGTCGGAAATTACATAACCGGTGCATCATATTGACACAGAAGCAGGAAGCATTTTGAGTTTTTCCACTCAGCTTCACATCAGCAGAGTCAGTGTCTGCCCGGCATATGGCTGCCTGAATCTTTCAAACCAGAGCCGACCCAGAGCGTGGAAGAACAATGAAACAGGCCACCTACCGCAGCCCACCACGGGCATAAAAAAACCTCACACTTTACTCTCACAGCATTGTTCCCGTCTTCTAATTACCCTTTAAAAACCAAAAGCCCTCCTAAAAATAACCCTCAAAGGAGTTACCTAGTTCAGATGCAATTCATTAGAGGTTCCACATGTGGAAACCTGAGAGCAGGCACATGTTTATATCATGCAGCGTGCCCTCATCTATTATGGTCTTCATCAAAAGGTCTATATGATGGATATTTTACAAGATTCAACAATGAGACTCTAGTAGTCTACATGAAAACATTGGACAACTAAAGCTTTCTTTCAGTGTGATTTCTTTCTTTAAAGCTCCACATCCTGCTTGACAACCCGATTACCCCATTGAAACAAATACAACAAAACGCTGCTCTCTAGTGGACATCCAGGGTTACTACAAAAGCTCTTTACCAGCCCAGCACTGGTGGAGAATGAGAAACCTTGCAAACGGCATGTAAGAATATCTTGTTTCATGTGCCTCACTCTTGACCTTGTCATGTTATCAAACACATTATCCAACCCTCTGATGCTTTGATTCAATAGACTCATCACCGGACCGTCACCTGAACTCCTCTCAGCCCTGGAGAACCTGCTTTGATCCTCAAATAAATTGTGGTTTCGAGTCCGCAGGCATAAAAATGTAATTGCTCTTTACTTAGCACTTGCTGATTTGGTTTCCATTCTGGCACACTATAAAAGTTTAAAAAAAAAAAAAAAAAAAAAAACAAGGCTGTGGAAAGTATTTTCACATGCCCAGAGGCAGTCACCTGATTATCTCGTCTGTGTGTCCTTTTATTGCAGGTTTCCAGTAAAATGAAGTTTAGAAGTGAACTCTAATGAAGTAAGATGAGCTGGTGCGTTTGCTTACATCTTAAAAACAGGCCACAAAATGCTGCAGAAGATAAACAGGTCATTACTGTGTCGCTATTAGAGCATCGTCAAAGTGGCGTAACGCTAACACGGAACATGTGTTGACCTTTTGACCTTTAAGAACGTGACTGTAGGCTCAATGACTCATAACATGTTCGTTCCTAATCAAGACCATAAACCTGATACTCATTAGTGAACGACGTGGCTCTGTGGAAGTCTGCCTGCTGTTCCACCGCTTCGGTCCAGACTGAATTATTATGACGATTACTTAATGGATTGCTTTGAAATTTTAATAGTTTATGACCAAATACATTTGATATTAATGACGTTCCTATCAGCCTCAATTGTACTTTTTTGGTCAGTGCTAACCAGCCAACACAATCAACTTCACTGATTTAGTGTAAGTATTTTAACATAATTAATAAATCTTATACAGTGTATACTGTTTATTGCATAAAGTACTTCAACATATCTCTCAATGTTATTAATGCAGACAACTCCGCATATAGTTATACAATCATATCTTATCTGTACCGACTGAATTTCTCCTCTGAGGATTACCTTAATCTTTTTATCTATGGTATATGAATTTGCACATTCATACAGGGAATGTGAAATTTTAGGAGTCACTTTTTAGCACCACTCTGTTGTCACATGCAACACAACTTGTCACCAAGTTTGTTAATGACAAACCAATATTTCCTCATCCACAGTATCTGAGTTCTCCGTAATATAGACACACAGAGGTCTTGTTGTTTTTGAGGAACATTGTGATGATTAAATGTCTGCATACCTGTTGAGAAAATGAGGATCGTGTTGTTCCAAAGTCCTGTCTTCTGCAAAGCTGCAGTGATGTTGCCCACCGCCTCGTCCATGGCCGAAACCATGCCGGCATATCGCCTGCGAGATTGGTCTTTGATGAAGCTGTAGGGGGTCTCGTAGCGCTCTGGCACTTCCAGGGGCGCATGGACTGCTTGCAACGCTGTATACAGGAAGAGCGGCTGAAAGAGAGAGTGTGACTTATTGTTTTGAATTAAAAAAAATAACACTCCACTTCAGTTTAGAGTAAGCAAAATGTACTTAAATAATTAGAAGCAAAAAAAATATTTTACTGAACATGGTCTTGTGTACTGATATGTTATGATATATTACTTATTATATATTACTATACTACTAATTAATATGTGTGAGCTCATAACTACTTTCTGTACAGTTAGTCAATGTAGTCCAGTGGTTCCTGATCAAGGGGACGTGATCTTCCAAAGGGTCACCAGCTAAATATGAGGGGTTGAGATGATTAATGGGAGAGGAAAAAAGAAAATACAAAGTTGTGTTACACAAATACATGTTCCTTTTATAGACTTTTCGTTACTATTTTCTTTTCCATTAAGTATTTAATAATTTGACATTTTTTGGCCTCAAATCATAATTTAAGTTAAGTTTGGAGAAGAAACCTTTCTTTGATGAAGCTGATAACAACTAACAAACATGGATGTGACAGACTGAGTCTGCTGATTTCCTCCCTTAACTGTCTCTAAGGTCTGTTTTAAAGTAGAAGACATGAACATTGAAGAGCAATATCTGCCTGAAGTATTCTTTAAACATGCATTTATATCATTGGCCACACGGGCGCAGCAGAATCTAGGCTGTGCATTGTGACCTGCCAGTCACCTTGCCGGGGTTGTGTTTCTCAATGATGCTGGTGGCCCTCTGGCTGAGCAGCTCAGTGGAGTAAAATCCTTTGTATCCAGTGGCGACCTCTTCTCCGTCCCGCAGGTCCAATGCACAGCGAGTCAGGTTCAGCGGAGATATTGCATAACAGCGGACATGAGTGTAGTAATCCTCGCTGCCTGTCAGGTAACCTGGAGCACAGAGGAGGTAAAGAGGTAGGAACTCATACAGATGTGTAATATTGGGGTTAAACTGCATTAGGCTTTATTTTTAATGAAACATACCAAAGTATGTATCAAAGCCCCTCCGTGTGGGCAGGCAGTCTTTCTTGTACATGCCCAGGTGCCACTTGCCCACCATGTGCGTGGCGTAGCCTGCCTCCTTCATCAGCTGGGGCAGCAGCTTCTCACCCAGTGGCACACAGTACGGCTGACAGGGCCAGATGATCTGGTGCTGCATGCCTGTGTGGATCTGAGGAGGACAGGGTTAAACAATAAATGTAAAAATACATATTGTGAAGAAGCAAATACCCCTTGGGTTAAAAATGGCAAAAGGGAGAACTAACCGTCTGTGTGGTGACAGTGATGCAAACAAAAGGTTTCAAAATAAATGTGTTTGTTCTGCTTTCCACCAGTGTGGAAATTGAATTTTTCCCCCCATAAATGTCATCTACATGTGCATCGACGTGTGTTTACTTGTCATCATCATGCACTGAAGGCTCCTTTATTTTTGTGCTTTCACACAATATTCAAATATTCAAAAGTATAAATCTAAATATCTTTGATTGAATAAAACAAGTATTCTAATGGTCAAACACATTCCTCACATATGAAATATACAAGCTAACCATAACCCATACTATGATCAGTAATCAGTCATTAAGGACTATTAGCTACCAATCGCCCACTCAATCTACAGTTAAATCTCCTCTTCACATTTCTATTTGACATTCAATTCTTGAAAAGAAGCCTGCCTGTGTCGCTCCTGCACTTTCATTGACAGCTGTCTATCATGGTAAGCCCTGTTTAAATATCACATAGTATCACATAACTAATTCAAAAATAATAAATAAATAAAGACTTAGACAAATATCAGAGTGGTGTAAAATAACAGAAACCACTTCAATTTGATGTGAACTTTGATGGAGGGGGCGGGACTTATGACCTGTACTGCAGCCAATCGAGACACGACATCCATCGGCCTACAGCAAAGATGAGTTGGCCAATAAAGAGTTCTCATATCTTGGCGGACATAAACTAAACACGTACATTTACTACTTCCTTCCTGCTTTGAGTCTGAAAATTTAAACTCCAGTAACATTGTTGACACCTGAGAGTCATTATGTGGATTGTGACTATCATGTGAGTTGTTCAGGTCACATGAGTAAAAGGTGTGAACAGGTGTTGAACTGTTTGGGGACGGATCTCAGGACTGAATTGTGAGTGGTTGGTAACTTCTGTCATAATCCACCTCCTCTGTTTAGTTATGGTTGTTCCAATTTGACACAGATGATAGACTGATCCCTCCACAAACAGCTCAACACCCGTGCACTGAAAAGCCGGATGAGAGGTGAAACATCTTCAAAGACTCCAAGCAAGTTCAGCCAACCTTCTTTAAAATCTTTGGCGTAACCATGACCTGGATGACAGAAAATCTTCAGACACGCATTTACTATTCTACTACGTAATCAGTCTATATTCAAGTTTACTCATTTTAACATTGCTCTACATCCAGCCTACCTCACT
>JAOXYL010000042.1:8741903-8762836 GCA_028564955.1 Terapon puta
TCACATTCACACCAAGGGGCAATTTGGAGTCTCCAGTTAACCTGCATGTCTTTGAATTCTGGGAGGATGTTTTATGCGTATCACATGTTATTCCTTTATTTCATCTTTTGCTCTATCCACGTCTGTCTGATTTACATTTTTCTCAATTTATTTGTGTGTTTTTCTTTGTGCATATTGTTTAAGCATTGCCAAAGAGTGCTTCGCTGTCAAACGCACAACTTAAACATTAAGTCACAAAAGTTTCACAGGTTTGAGAAATCTGGTAATGTTATCAGGAAGTGGTGAATATCTCGGGCTACAGTGACTAGTTAAATAATCAAAAGTTCAATCTCTCGGCAGCAGGATGTTCAGTTTCTCACCTGGTACCTCCCAGTCATGAGCTGGTTTCTGGAGGGGGTGCAGAGGGGCTGCACATAGTAGTTCTCCAGGCGGACCCCCCCTGCGGACAGCCGGTCCAGGTTTGGGGTTTTGATCTCAGACTTGTGGTAGCCGACATCGTACCAGCCGAGGTCATCTGCCAGGATGAAGACGATGTGAGGCTGCAGGGCGGCCGAGACATCATGTGAGCTGACGAAGAGGAACAACAACCCGGCTGCGGCGAGCAGACGCGCGGACTGTTTTTTGTTCATCACCTGCTTCTTTGGTTATGAGCTCCGACAGACTGAGCATTAGAGGACAGATAGAGACAGGGCTGCGTGAGGCTGAGAGGACTGTGTCTGCTGTCTGCGCTGTGAGGAGTCACAGTATCATCACTGGCACGAGAAAGTTTTCTGGCTGTCTGACTGGCACTTCCGTGTTTTACAGCTTGAAAACGCTGCCTCGGTGTGCAGCAGCCAATCAGAGGGCTGGAAATAACTGCGACTCACGTGCTGTATGGAGGCTCAGACGGGTGAAATAAAATAAATAAACCCTGGTGTTTTCAATGATATTGATTAAAGCTGACACTAATTGATTAATTGATCATTAAATTAATTGAAACTTACACTTTGATGGATTTTTATTAATAATTACTTTTTTAAATTTATTGTAGTTATATAAAAAAACACTAGTCGAGATCAGGAAAAAACAGTTGGCTGCATCACACAAGGGTGAGTTGAAGCGATGAGTATAATATATGCTATGCTCGAACTTTTATTTAATATCTGATGAATCTACTTATTTATTTAAACTTAATATTATAAAATACGTTTTTTTTGTTCACAACTATTTTATTGTTATATAAAAACAAATGTAATAAATAGAAAAAATGAAAGGGCATTTTAAAATTAAATGAACTGACTTTGAATAATGTTTTAAATTGTTTGGTTTACATGTTTTACAAACTTTATCCATGTGATCATCTATTTCATAATTATGTGTTTAACTGGCTTAGACAGGTCAGAGAAAAGGGAAATGAGAAAAACTGTGGCTCTCACAAAATGTGTAAGAGCCGTCTTGAGAGAGACATTAAAATACATAAACATGTAATACATGACAGTGAGTGAATTGCTTTTATTATCAAGGTCTAAATGTACACCAATTCAATTACATATTAGTAGAAAAAAAATTAAAAAACAATCTTTGTACAAGTTTGTGAACATCCTGTTTCTTTTGGTTATTGTTTTTATATTTTGATACATTTATCACAGTCCAAAAGTACTTTCATTACCATGAAAAATGCCGAAGCTTCATCTTTGAATTTCAAATAAATGCAAAAAGAAATCTTCAATTGACGCTGTTGACCTATGAAAAAAAATAACATTCATTCATGGAATTACAAAAAGTCAATTACTCTTTCCAACACCGTAAGACACTGTGGTGTAAAAACATGACACGGCACAAATGATTTCCCTGTTGCTCAAAAACACATTTATGAGATGCACCAAGCACTCAGGAGTCAAGAGAAGACATGGCAAATTAATTTCAAACAGTTTACTCCAAGGCCCCTTGTGTGTGTGTGTGTGTGTGTGTGTGTGTGTTCTTTCCTACGTAAGACTCTCATTTTTATTCACAGTAAAATCGTTCTTCATTAGCTGGTGAGAAGTGATGCAGGACAGTCTGTGCTTATGCTTTGCTCTTTGCTTTCTTCTGCAGCCGGGTCCTTGTGGGCTCAGTGAGGACTAAGGGCTCCTGGATGACCATGGCGGGGTATTTCCTCCCCAGCAGCTCGACCTCCACCTTCTGGCCCACAGAGCACAGCTCCAATGGCAGGTAAGCGAACGCCAGGCTCTGCTGGCTGCTGTAGCTGTAGGCTCCGGATGTTGTGTTCCCAACCACCTGATGAGAAACACGAGGGACACCGACTGAGTGAGAACCACAAAAACAAACAAAAAAAGACAAATAACACTGGATAAACCAACTTGATTAAATCTTTTCGCTGTTGCTAACCTTGCCATTGTACCAGATGGTCTCATTGCCTTCAGGGTCGATGTCGTCTGTATCCAGGCTGATGTAGGAAAGCTTTCTCTTCAGACCCTTGGCTTTGATCTCCTGAAGGGCTGCTTTGCCAATAAAGTCAGCTGGCTGTATAAACACAGATGTAAACAGTGTCTATTCAGAACTTATTCCTAATTGTGTTGGAAAGAAATCATGTAAACATGGATACAAACAGTTAATGTATGCTAAAATCAAAAACTAAAAATCAGATGGATAGTTACCTTGTTCAGTTTGATAAAATAATCCAATCCAGCTTCCAGAGGATTTGTGTCACAGTTCATCTGTAAAGAAGGGTTATATTTTATTTAATCAATGAAAACGTTTTAATCTTCGCTACTTAATAAAAGGGTTTTTGGAAGTAAAAGCAATATAGATATCTCATTTAATTTGACACTAGAAAGTAAATTATAAATTATTCTTTTAAAACCTGTGTGTGTGTGTGTGTGTGTGTGTGTGTGTGTGTGTACCTCAGCTCCCCAGCCTCTGAAGCCCTTTTCCAGTCTGAGAGAAGACATGGCGTAGGTGCCAAAGTTATCGATGCCTTCGTCTTTTCCTGCTTCCATCATGGCCTGGTACACAGCTGCCATGTTCTTCTGGTCGATGTACAGCTCCCAGCCAAGCTCACCTACATGCATAAATCACATATATACACACACATACATATGTATTATGTCAAGATACACTCAGGACTGAAAAACAAAATGTTGCATGACTCATAGCTATAATGCCTACATTTTTATGGTTTTCATGCCTTTTTTTATCAAGTACCTCAGCTCCCCAGCCTCAGTCGTTTACTAAAATGAATACATTTTCTTTCTCTTGCAGATAGGATCTTCCATTGTAATATTTAATACTTTTAGTTTATTCACTGTCTTTGCATGTCTAGTCTTAAGATACTGACACTTTTTCCATCACTGGTGGAGAGGAAGGCGATTTCAGTAGAGCAATGCAGAACTTTATGGAGTTGTGTCAGTGAAAGGTCAATGCATTTAAGACAAAACATTGTACTGTGCTGCACCATTGTGGCAATGTTTTATCAGCTATTTGGCAGTGTTTTGTTCAGAGTTAGTGGCTGAACATCTTTTGTGCACCTATGGTACGCAGTAACTTCACAAAGTGTGCCGCACCTGTATAGGAGATCCTGATGGCCCGGACAGGAATGCCAGCTAACTTGATGGATTTGCAGTGCAGGAATTTAAAACCGGCATCGCTCATATCCTCGTCTGTCAATTTCTGAAGAACTTTGCGGGAATTTGGTCCTGCGATGCCGAGCACACCTATATCCTCCGTCACATTGCTGATGTCAACTTCATATCCACCTTCTGCAGCTTCTGTCTCGATCCACCTGAGTTCAAATCAACAGAGAAGGTTCGATCATACTCAATCATTATAGCTTCTCAGTTTATTGTACATTTGATACATTTCAGCTCATGACAAACACACTGTATGCAATTTTATATGCGCTGTAGGTAGAGTTTTAATTACATTGCTGCATTACTGTCATCGTGTTTTCACATGACGAGATTAAGATTGGTGACTTCCTGCTTTAAACGAAGATATATAGTAAAACAGTTGTTCAATCCAGTCAAAGTGTATAATCATGGCTAACCAGCTGATCGCTGCACTTATTCCGTTATTGTCTTGAGGCCTCTCCACATACTATGTGGGTTGTTGTTTTCAAAATGCTCCTCAATGTGCCAGTAATACCTGCTTTTTGCTAGCCTAGTGCCTTTTACCTGTTCTTTCTGGGCAATGCTATATGCCAGCTTATCACCTGACCTGTAGGCAGCATCACAGACTTTGAGTAAGGGCATCATTGTGCTATACAGCCATGTTTTTTTTATATTTTAGTAGCATTATGGAGCAGTTTTTCTACGTGTTTTTTTTTATCTTGTCCAAGTGATGCAATACGTCAACAGGGGGCAGTAATTCCCCATGTGATGCAGCAATGTGACAACAAAGCCAGGAAGACAAAGACTGGTAAGTAGTCAGCACAAATTTTAACGATACAGAATTTAAAATACCAATAACCGATGAAAATTAAGGACACATTTGTTGAGGGACACATAGTATGTGTTTTAGAGAGTAACGCTGAATGTGAACATAACATTGTTTTTTTGTATAAGAAAACTCCACAGAATGCGCTCTTTAATTTCTTTATCGCATGACATATTTTACGTATTGCCTCATCTCAGCCACGTGCTCAAGGAGATTCAAGGGCCGGTGTGCCCTCGTTGAACCCTCCATCTGCAGTCTGGTCCCATCACCACTAGAGGTCGTTACATTGCATCGTTGCACGAGTCCTTACCTACCCTCTGTGGGGCTGTGGTTGAGGGTTGGTTAGAGTGATTTAATGTGCTGCCTCTTGATTGGAGCAAATGGTGGGGCGTAGTGTTAACAGCTGCTGAGAGGTTTTAGGTTTCTGCCATATGAAACAGACTGTGAGAGAGTTTTACTCAGCACAGCTTGAGATCCAACTCTGGCCTGGGTGTGTGAGACCAAGAACTGAGGAGTGTTTGGCTTCTCTATACAAACATAGCGTATTCTGTTTTCTCCTCAAAATGAATTGTGATAATATCCCCTCCCGCCCCCCAGGATAATTGTCCATGCAAGACTGTCATGCCCAGATTGTCCATATGATATCATATGGGAGAGTAAAAGCAAAGATCACCATAACATTAATTAATGTTAGCCTGATTAACTTAAATGAGACCAAGAACATATAAACAGTCTCACCTGAGGTCATGTAGCTCTGACCCCGAGCCAGTGATGAGAAGGAACTCTCCTGGTGACAGCTGGGTGATGGTGACCTCAGCATAGACTCTCCCAGCGGGTGTCAACATGTGGCTGATATTAGTCATGCCCACCTGAAAACACACAGGTCGAAGGACACATAGTCAGAGATAGAGACACGTAGCCATCTCAAAGTCTTGGACTACTTTTAAAAGAAAGAAGAGGAATTGATTATTTTTTTGGATTTTGATGATGGAAGATTTCACGTTGATGTTAATGAAGTATATAGGTGCTCTACCTTGGGCATAGTGTTGGCAAACAGGCGGTCCAGCAGCTTTTGTGAGTCCTTCCCCTTCACGATAAACTTGCCAAAAGGCGTCAGGTCGATCACTCCCACCTTCTCCATCACCAGTTTGCACTCTCTTCCAACTGGTCCGAACCAGTTGGTGCGTCGGAAACTGGGCCTAAATACAGCACATAATCAATGATTGCTTTATATCTGGGTCTGCTTTAATAGATCCCAACTTTCCATTACCAGCCCTTTTACTGGTGTCATTTTAAAATGCAAAACTGTTGCGAAGGTTTAATGAATAATCATTGTTCTGAAAGAGGCACAGAATTACGCATTTCTTGTTTGAAAGACTGTTGTCGACTATATAGTGGATTTGGCATGGTAATGTTGAGCAGGTATATTGTTTATGTTAACCTTCCTATTTTAGCATGTTACCATAAGTTAATTAGCATTAGCACACAAAGTACCACTGAGGCTGACCAGGATGTCATTAGTTTTGTATATATTTAACCAAAGTATTATACGCAAACAAAGAAAACCAAATTTGACACAAAGAGTTGGATATTTATATATGTACCAAATTTAGGAACAACTGATCCATTAGTTTCATTCCATTTCCATTTCATTCAAAACTCACAAAATAACAATGTCATTGTGGTGCTAGGTTTAAGTAGTGGGATTCATAAACAAAATGTTATGGCAATGTATCCAGTAGTTGCTTATATATATGTATGTCTGGACCAAAGCAGTGGACTGAATCAACATCCCTAAAGAAATACTAATACTGTGCCTAAAAATATAATGCAGCAAAGTTGCATATCGGGATTGAGACTGCAGCTTTTATATTTGGACAAAGAAAAATGTCCAGGTCACCAGTATAAGCCAAGTATGCAGCCACTGAAAGGGCCAGCTGGATTCTAGAGATTTTGGCAAGACTCCAAACACATGAAGTATCCCAAATGTGTGGGTTTTTTAAATATGTCATGGTACATATTTAGAGATTGACAGTTATCTGAATGTGCTGTTGAATGTTTGCAGCTGTCCTGTTGGTGTCTTGTGCTTGTGTAGAAGAGCTGTTAAATAATGTGCAGTGAGCTTGTCTCAGCGCCAAAGGTTTGCATGAAAACTTTTCACCCAAGAACATTGTGTCCTCAAACCTTCTCACAGACATGCATGTATATCTGTTTTCTTTATGGATCGGTACATTCTAGCTCTATACTCAAGAGCCAATGCTATATTCCTATTCTTACTCCACAGTGATGAGAGGGTAAAATAGGAAAGTGGATGTGGTGTGGCTCCATGCAGGAATGCATGATTGCTGACTGTAGCAGCAGTTCACAACTACATTAAAAGCAGTTATGAAACAAAGGCTAAGAGTTGGGGAACATCTTGTTCTGATGTTAATTGTTCAGGTCATATTAGGCATCTTACCAATCAGACATTAAAGATTTAATAAGAATGCATATTATTGTATGAACAAAACAAAAAACAATTCTACTAACTAGATGCCTTACTTGTATCCAATATCATCTCCTGGTTTGTAAAACCAGTGAGGTTGCTCCCAGCCAGCATGAAAGCCCATAGATCCCTTGTCCTTTAGCAGATCATAAACGCCACTTGTCCGGCAGGTTGGCCGACCAGCGAAGCGCTCCTCCTTGGGGTAACCAACTAGAGACACAAACCGAAAACGGGTTGGACAGCAAAGACTTTAATGATGCAAGAAATCGAAGGCTTTCTCCAATTAATCTGTGATTGTGTTATGTTCTTCTTACCCACATTGTTGAAGCCATAGGATTCTCGAGCTTTGGCACACATGAAAGGCACGTCTGTCCATTTGCCGTAGCGGTTGGGGTCGCATTCAATCAGGTCATAAGGGGGTTCTCCATTTCTGATCCAGTCACTCAGGAACTTACCAATACCGCCAGCATGGATGACTCCATACCTGAAAAAAAGTCCAGGGGTTCAACATTATGAATCAGCCCTCACATCTCTGATCGGATCTACCAAGATGCAAACTAGTCTCCATCCCCAACACCTACCCAAAGCCAATGGCATTCCAGTAGTTGCGAACTCCTTGGTGTGGTCCGACCATGGGCAACAAGTCAGGTGTATATGTGATTGGTCCAGACACAATGTTGATGATGTCAGCTGTCTTTAGCACAGGGACCATCTCCATGGCCATCTCAACATGCTCCATTATCCTGTCAAGGTCTGACTCAAACAGCTCCTTACCAAAACCTGCAACAGCCAGAGAAAGGTGTTAAGAAACGTAGTGTGTGACATGACCGACAAGACCAGAACCATGAAGAACCCTGCCTCCCTCAAGGGTACATTACTTACAAGGACAAAGGCATTAAAAGCTTTAAGTGGATACGTAAATCATTATCTATGGAAACAGACCTGGAGGCACTCCATCTCTGACCCAGGAGTCCTGTAGCACCATCTTTTCCATCTTTTCATAAGGGCCAAACAACAGTCCATCTCTTTCTTGACGCAGATAGTAAGAGCTCTCCAAGTCCCTGATGACTGCCAGCTCCTTCTTCAGAGCCTTCACCTCTGGTACCGTTGCTGTCACTACGTACTGGTGATGCACTGGGATGGTGGGGTGTTCGAACCCAATCATGTTGCCCACCTCCCTGGCCCAGAAACCTGAAAAAGAATAGGGACGATGCTAAATCAACCGACAAGCTAATACTGACACTCTTATTAGTGCAGAAACACCCCTAATGGATTTAAACTAATGTAATCGCTGTACGTAAAATCATACATGAGCTATTTTGCGCTATTTCAGACTAGTGCATCAATGCGCACTATTCAAGAATTTATTTGTTTAGAATCAAGAAGAATCAAGAATAATTTTATTGTCATCATGTTATCGCATGATGAGATTAAGATTGGTGACCTCCAGTTTTAAACATGGATAGTATAGAGGCAATGAAAGTACTAATATGATATTTTGTGAAATACCACTCTATTCTATATTGCCAAGAGTAGGAAGATAAGACCTTTGTAGGCAAGGAAGCAGACTTCCTAAAGATTAAAACTATTCCTTATGGCTGTGCTGCTTTCACTGTACAGAAAGTGCTTTCGCAAATTGGTAGCGCTGTTACAGTATATTTTCCATTGCCTCTGTGTTTTATTGGGCCTGTAATGTTTATGTCTCCTACTAGACACGCAAACACTGAAGAATGAATCTGTTTGTAAGTAAGAAGTTACACCCCTCATTCACTATTTGGTAGTAAAAGTGAATAATTTTTTCCTTGTAAGCAGAATGCAGTAAATGTTATGTGTTTTAACCTGATGATTATAAGAGGACCTGCTGTACCATCTGAACCACAGCCATACCCTATGAGATCAAGATCAGATATTACCATAAATATGTAATTGTTCTTTCTTTCATTTGAATGTTGTGTTAATGTTCACACTACTATTATTGTGTACTACACGAACAAATTGTATTTTGAAGATTGTTTTTTTAAACTATCATGCCGATAAAAATGTCTGAACTTGATTAGTTTATGACACGTGAGGAAAAGCTGGCCTAGCTGGCGTTATGTGATTTAGGTTTCATGCTGGTTGCAATTAAAACATCATTAATTACTGTCAAGTAGTAAAGGTCAATCCACAGAAAAATAAAATGAACAAAAACATATGCTTAGAAGACGCACTGCAGAAAAACACTTTTACCAGTTACCAGTTCCTGAAATGGAGAAGTATATTTATTTTTTTCTTCTTCTTGTCTTTAATTAATAGATTAAAACATTACAGGGCAATATCAGGAGATTTTAAGGTTGAAATTTAGATATATAATCTCCAAGAATTTCTGGTTTTAACATCCTGGCATTTAGGAAATGGAACAAAAAGGAAAAGCACAGGTATTTATTAAATACAGAGGGGTGCATGCAGTGTGTGTATACCTGATCAGCTCAAACAGTTGATGCAGGCGACATTGTCATGGCAACTTGCCAACATCTGTTTCAAGAAGTTACCTGAAGAGTCTGTGAGCACAGTACTTTGTTTCATAGGCCCTCAAGGTTTAACAGTATTATAACTGCAATCCTCTCTCATGCTGTTGCAGCATGCAGACTTTGAGACACACACTGAACGGCTAACAACATCAGTCTAAAATGAAAGTCAGATGACTATAATATTGATCTGGAGCCTTGAGACAGCATTTTTTCACAGCTTGAAGTGTTTGTACGACAAGTGGCATGATGACCGCCAATGGTCCTTCAGAGGACTACAAGGGTCCTTCAAATGTCTTTGTTAAAGACATTTAGACATTTCACCAAGAGCTTTTGGCCACACGAGGATGGAAGACAATCACAATAAACTGATCAAAAGGATACCAAAATAATTAAATCATGATGATTCATTTTAAAAAGTCAGCCAACATACTGTTACAAGCAACAGAGAAGTAAGTTCAGTAGCAACACACGATGAATGCATAGGACTTATCATTGTTACAGTAGTCTATATACAGTAGTCTTTAGCTCTGTTTTTGGTCTTTACCAACTCCTGATGGAAATATTTGGCTCTTTAGTTGCTAAATGTTCCTCTATGTGCCCCATCTGGTCTCTAACTTTGTCAGTGCGCTGTTACAGGTATTGCACATTGCGTTTTCAGAGGTTTCTAACTAAAAACAGAGGCCCGCTGTGGATGAAAATTACACTAATGACAGCAGTGGAAGCTAAACCAACAAATGTTATGTTGTGAGTCTGTAAGTGGGACATGTGAACGACTAATATGGATCTTGTACCAACTCAGCTTCCCTGAGCTGGAGTGAGGCCAAAGGCTGCTGGAACACTGAAACCTGTGGACTTCTGCTGCTATATCCAGCAATTGTTGCAAGAGTGACTCTAATAAACAATGTTTTACAAATACAAGTTAAATGTAATTTATGTGTAAATCTACATGTGAAATATTAACATTAATTCGCTTCATTGCACACAGGTCTGCAGCCATTAACAATGTAACATCAATGTATATCTATATCCTCGATGTGTTGCATATGTGAACTTTATCTCATAGTGAGGGATTGGAAGGGAGTGCAAACACACATCAAGATAAGGTCAAAGGCAGTTTAAGCGAGAGCTGGGCTACAAAGGATGTTTACCAGATGCCTGCACACGGGGCCCATTCACTGGGTTACCCAGGAATAGTAATAAGCGTAGTCACTCACTGAAATAACAAACAACCTTTGGAACAAGTTCTGCTATTTCTGCATCAGCCATCCATGCCTCTAAACTTTGTTTTTCTATTTATGAATATAAACTTTTAACAAATATGGGTGAAATCTGTTCAAAGGACCACAGGCTAAAGGAGTGATTCATAACCAGGCATATTAATACTTATGCACTTCTGCAGTGCATACGTGGTGTGTGTGAAATGTTTGCAAAGAGGCAACGTCCAGTTTTATAAAAAAAAAAAGAATATATGTGCACATATTAAGTCAGCTATAACTCCTGAACATATGCAACATCAATATATGTTGCTATTGCAAATAAAGGATTAACAGTTGAAACACCCAGTATCTGATGCAGACTCAGCATATTACTGATATACGTTTGCAGGTTTAAAAAAAAAATGCAGTTTGGTGTTTTTATAATGGTAAAAAAAATTCCCTTCCTCTTTCAGGTCACAAGGGTCATGTGTTGAAACTGATCCAATGAGGGTCACATTCTAGAGACCGGACCTTTGACCTTAATTTAGGCTCTTGCTGGTTGGGGGAGTAACGTTATTGGGAAGAGGGGTTACAGCCAGACGCCACAGTATGAGTTTGAACAATGAGAAGAATTTGTGAAAATAAGATGTTGGTAAGGGGAGGTTGAGTGGAAGTGGTTAAGCTTCTAGATGAGGCTTTATGGAGGTGGCAGGAAAGAGAGAGATGAAGTATGTATAAGGGAAAAAAAGCCCTACGAAGAGACTAAGTTTAACGAAAGACAGTTGGGTGTTATGCAAACTCAACAGCCAACAGTGGGTTTTAAACAATATAAAATGCAAGCACAATGCATTAAAAAAAGACTGAGGTTGCTGTTGTTTCTTGGGAGTTGTTTTCTTCCTTGGTATGTGGGATTTTCGCGGATGAGATTTTAAACTAGCTGCTCTCCCATTGGGGTTATTTCTGCAGCCTGCAAAGAGGCAGCATCTGTTGTCAATCTGTAAATCACAAAAATAAACTACACAAACAAAAAGGAAGATGCAGAGACTTTAAATCAGTTCAGTTTGTGGTTTACTTGCAAAAGCTTACTTTTTACTCACTCAACATTAATAATGACCAAATACGTTAACTTTCTGAGGAACAAATATTCTTGCAAACTCACAGGTGGGATATCTATCAGTTTAGCATTTCAGTCTCTGGACACAAAAAGTTGAAAAATGCTCGAAAAAAAGTGTGTCAGGAGGTGTGCGTGTACTGCTGCTACAAGATTGGATGAAATCTGAACTGTTGGCCTGTTTGGATTGGCTGTCGGACACAGTGAAGGCAAACAGCCAGCAGAGCCCACAGCGTACTGCAACTGGCTTCAACCAGTGTACAGAATGTGCAAAAAAGAAGAGATGAACGAGCTGTAGAACATTTACTCTGCAAAATCTGTATGATGCTATTTATAATTGAAAGCTTGTGAGTGTACTACGACATGGTTTTGCATTGCTGAGACTGTCAAAACAACACTTAAAACATGCAATCTAATTTGATTTAATTTGGGTTTTTTTAGGCCTGAACGGCATTTACTAGTTAATTTACCATGTGTTTGTTGGTTCATTTCAACCCGACTGTTACTGCAGAGAGAAGCTGACTAAGAAGAAATATGCATGACCTATATATGGCTAGATGTTACACAATACTCTCTACATAAGAGGAGGGCCAGGGGAGAGACTGAAGCAAATTCTTGAACGTTGCCAGATAAACAAGCAACAGCAGCAGGGATGAAAGGAGTCTTTGCCAACAAAATCCCCCCAGAACTGGTGTGACCCAGTTCAAGCCAAAAGCTCAATCCCTGAACTCTGCAAGCAGTGGTCGGCGTGGGCAAAGGTCTCCTGTTATGAGTGTCCACTGATAACATGATTTATAGAGTAGCGACTACAGGATGTGTCTGCATCATGTCTGAATTGGCACAAATAACAAGCAATGCTGCGTCCGAGTTACATTTTAACATGGAACTCTATGTGCTGGCAGGAAACATGGACAAAAACACCACATACTGTGTGAAATATTGCTAAACATACCGATTGAAAAGACAACAGTAGTTAAATTCTAATTTCAGCTTAAAAGGTCTCTAATAAAGACTACAATATCCCCAAAAAATAAATAAAAAAATTGCATTTAAACTCTTTTGTCATCTGAAGACCAAGGCAGAAACAACAACATTTAATGTTTCCGAAAGCCATGTGAGACATTTCCCATTTTCCGTGGTCAGCAAATGTGCATGTGGAAGATGAACATTGAAGTACAAACCTGTTGCATTGACGATGCGATTGGCACGGATGGTCCCATGAGGGGTCTGGACATCCCACTTGCCATCAGCGGTTGGCGTGAGGCCTTTGACCGGGGCTGGGTTGTAGATTTGGGCACCGTACATGCGAGCACCAGCAGCCAGAGCCATAGTGAGAGAGTACGGGTCAATGTGGCCATCTCCTGGGGTGTAAAGACCTGCCAACACCTGAAAATATTCACAAAACCTTCATATAACAACAAATACAATATCATCATTAATGAAGAGCTGATAAAACATGTGAGTAGTCCATAAATATGGCCACTGAGTCCCAATGTATTAAAATCGCTTAAGTTATTTATGACTTTTAACTTAGAATTTAAAATTTTGTGGATCACTTCACCAAAACAAGTTTACAAGTTTTTTGAATGTGAAAAACATAAAATATTGCCTGAAATGTAAATTTCATGGAAATCTTCCCATATAAAATTGGACCATTATTTGCAATGATTACAGCCTTGTGATGGCACCAGAAAAAAAGATGGGGAAAAATCTTCGAGGCATGGTGAATATTCATAGCAGAAGTAGAAGAAAGCGTCAGCAAAGTTCATGGAAATCTCAGTCCTGTGCTGGTATTGGACAAAAGGACATGGTATTAATCTTCTGACCATTATTCTGAGGATATGATATTTACAGTAAAATTAAATCTGGCCTGTAGTTGATGAGATATCTTGACCATTACACTAATGGATGACGAGACTGACCTTTCCATCAAAATTCACATTCATTTAGATATACACTTAGATATACACTTTAGAAGCTAACATTTGTGAGAAAAATGCCATTTTTACCATTTATATAGTCACTTTTGCTGTCTGAGCCATCAAATGTTTAGGTGAGAGAAAAATGTCTTTCTTTTGTCATTTTTGTGGACTTGATTCTTTCTCCTGGTTAGAGCGTCAATACACAGAAATGACACATATCAATCGTCTCAGAAAAGGAATAAACTTATGTTTCCTTTCAAACTTTTCACATATTGTAAAACGAAGATTGAGATTGCAGAGGTTTAGACACAACTACTTTGTAAAGGAGAGTGTTTCATAGTCACATTGTTTTACTTTAAAGGAAGGAAGAAGAGCAGCAGGGACAAATGGTAAGTGAAATGATCATGTCAATACGGACACTCCCAGGTTGGATAATTACTACTGATTGGCAGTTGCTCAATAAAGGACTTCCTATCACCAATTAGTCTATTATTCATCATTAAGAATCACAGAATGTGATGATCTGTGCAGTGTTGCCATGATTCACACAAACCTTGTCCATATTGATCAGAGGGAAAAGCTCAAAGACTTTCTCCGGTTCGATCATGTACTGCGGTGTCACATGCCAGTGCGTGCGGGTCATCTGATACTTCATTTCATCCACTCGAGCCGCTGTTGAAGCAATACGGACACTCCCGGGTTGATGAAAGCCCACTGCCTACGAAAAAAGACAATATGAACAACCACTTCAGCACACCTCTGCAAGTCAAAGTTATGAAAGATGAGCAGGGCACCTCACCTGTCCAGTTTCAGCCTCCAGGGTCTCGTACAGTTTAATGCTGTCAAAGTGGACTTTCTTCAGGTTGATACCTGGATGGTAATATGTTGTCAAGCCAGCCTGAAAGACAAAACAAACCATGAATGATAAAGAAAAGCCCTTAACAAACCCTTCTGTCCAACTTAAAGCTGCAATAACAGATGTTTTTTGTGGTGTGATATGGTTCATATGCATATCAAAATATTCAAAATATTTTCTGGACATTCCTCAGACAAACATGCAGCTCTAAAGTGGCAAAACATGTCACTATGTTCACTAGTGGTTGGTGTTTTTTCCCCTGCAAAACGCTGCCTATTGGATGTGGAGACAATGGCAATGAGAGAAATAAAAGAGAACCAAAACAATAAAATTTTGAACTATTGATCTTAAAGGTGCTAAAATGCAAATAATATGAAGGGCTGCAGAAATGGATGATAATTCTTTGTGGACTCTTCATTATTGGTGACCTCTTTTTCATTATGCATAATTATTTGATCTACTGTAATTATAAAAACATGATTATGGTAATTCCCTGTCCAAGCATTTGAATTCAACCGTCTGTAGAAAACACTTTGACTAAGAAGACTCACTGAGATTATTTTATCACCACATCTCCATCACAACCTCTCACCCCTAAATTGGGTGGGCACCAAAAACTACACAGTTGCATCTCTAATTCTTCTCCATGGCCTGTGCTTCAAAAAGTATGGCTGCTGCTCCCTTATCTGTGGGTTTCCACCAGGTGCTGCAGTCCCCTCCGATAGCCACCCCTCCCCATGTGGAGTGTAACTGAATAAGAGTGAGTCCGCCCTCTGACATGTCAGGCTTATATTAATAGCGTTACACTGAAATGTTTATGAGTGAATGAGCAACAAGTAAGTGGGTCAAAACCTCAAATGACTTGAAATCTTCTAACAGCTGTCGTCAATGCATATGATGCTACTACTGAATGACACGAACAGTAATGGCCGTAAACACCGTCAATGAATGAGGCTGTCGAGGAAGAACCTCCTTATGCTTGCTATAAATTCAGCTGCTTTTTGTTTGATATGTAAAGTTTAATTGTTGATTTGTATCGGATATTATTTATGTTAACCTATGAAGTGTGTAAACTAAACATGTGGATTTATAGTTGAGCAGCTGAGAAGGGGTAGGAATCACAAGCAAATACTTGATTCTGCTCCTTTTCGAATATTTAATAATGATTTTGTGCTTGAAATGATGATTTATTTATTTAGATTCCTCTTTTTGGTCTATAGTCAGTTTATTTTGGTTTATTGTTCATTTTTACTCTTCTTATGTTTTTTTTTTTTCATATTCAAAATGAAAAATATCCATCCATTAATCGATCAAAGAGGTCACTTTGGACTTGGTAAAGCAGAAATGGTTGCTTAATACTACTTTTGTAATTTTATGGGCTTAACAAAAACCTATTAGCTGCAGCCCATGTCTTGGTGATAGTAAACAAAATATATATAGGTTCTGTGTGATGACATAACTTAAGGGTTATAAATTCTGATAGGCAAACTTCAGACCAGCAGGGTCTTTCTTCCCTCTAAAGGATGAGTAATTGCAGACTTTTACAGACGTACGGCGTGCCAGGTGGATCCAGCCGTCAGCTCAGACTTCTCCAGCAGCACCACGTCCTTCATGCCAGCCTTGGCCAGGTGATAGGCCACGCTGACCCCCACGCACCCGCCACCGATGATGACGGTCTCTGCTGTGTCCTTCCATCTCTTTCTCAGAGCCGAAGATGCATCACTGAAGAAAGCAAAGGAAGGGACGAAACAACAAGTGAATGGACGCCCATCCACCATGCACAAGAGCACTTGAGCAGCCTCTGCTACAGCCTGAAAATGTTGTCATGCCTGCAACCAAAGACAGTGAGGTCACCCGGTTGGTCGTGTGTGGCATGATGCACAGACACCACAGTGCCTCCACTGACTTTAAGTGCACCAGGTCTGGAGGAGGTCTTGTTGCATGAATCAATCAGCTGTGCAGCTTTATGTGCATTGGGAGCATCGATCAGTTCACACCACTGTTCAATGAAACCTGCGCTTAACGTGGACAACAGTGAAGCACCTCACCTCTCCTGGGCTTGTTTTCTTGAAGAGCAGCAGATGGTCCTCAGAGGGAGCCGTGCGGTGCCTCGACACGCGGATAAATCTCTCCGCAGCTGCACGCTGATCAGGTTTAACATCCGCGCCATAACTGAGGTAACAGTTGAAAAATATGAACTAACTCTACATGCAGCTCAAAGCAGCAGCAGCCCCCCTTCTCACTGGACCCCTGGACTGTGGTGTGTAGTTACAAATATCCCACTTTTGCACTGACAGTCGCTTTGGCACGCCCACGGGTCGAGCACCGAGTCAGGAGGAACTTTACCCGGTTCATCTCTCAGCCTGGTTAACACTTTGTGTGCCGCGACTCCAAATGTAGGTCACTCAGAGCGCGGTCAACACATCTGTGGGTCGTTTTAATATGCTGGATTATTTCATATCAGTAATGTGAAACAGCGACGCCAACGAGACTGAGAGTCTGAATAAGCAGCAGTATTCAGATCCTTTATTTCAGCAAAACATGAATGTGAAAATACTGCATTCAACATCTTAAAGGGATTAAAATGCATAAGCGAAATGTGTATTTATTAATAATTATGCATAAATGCTGTTGCAGCTTCACAAAATGGAGCTGGTTTGAACTACTAGTACATTTTAATAGTTTAGTCCAACTGTGCTCAACCTAGCAGCTGGGTCCCCTCCCAGGGGTCATAATTTAAACCTGAGGGGTCATAAGATACTTAATGGGGTAGGGAGGAAGAAATAATAAAAAAAAAAACTTTTTAAGACTTTCCTCATTTCTATGACTTTCATCAACTTCTCTTTTCGTGGAACTGAAAACAACTCAGACACCTAGAACATAAAGTAACTTGTGACTTAGCTGAAAAATAAATCCAATTAAGTAAAAAAAAAACAAAACAAAACGATAATGTCTTTAGAGATGTGTGAAACATTTAAAGCAGCTAAGTGGAACTTTTTATTTTGTGTGATTTTGGCAGTCCCTGTGGACAAAGGTGGTAGTGTTTCACCTAATGTGAGGTCATGTGCATCTTCTTCACTTCTTGCTGTAAGGAGACTACCTTTCTCGGAGGAGAGCTGACCTTCAGTGAGCAGCTGAAGCAAGACGACTCTGGTCAAAGCAAACCTCAGTGCCATTTTGTCTGATATCACTGAAAAAAGAAATATCTTGAGTCCAACTGTCTAATACTGCCAGCCATGGAGCCACAGCACCAGTCAAAATAAGACATAACCTGTTCATTTGTGTTTCTGTGTGTTGAATTCATTGCAGTAAACTTAAGAGTTAAGAGTGCAGATTAATAGTAACACTGATGCTACTCCCATGTATTCTGTTTGGTTGATGTAACAAAGATTTGCACTCGTCACTTGTTCCTGGATTATTTAACCTCTGTAAAATGTAAACAACAGCCAAACGAATTGACCTGACGCCTCTCTTAGATCCAGTCTGAACAAAACATTTATCTCTCTGTGGTCCTTGAGCTTTTTATTGCAACACAGCCTCTGACCCACCTGGAAAGATGTCCTGGAACAGCTGCAGCTGGTTTGGACTGGATGTTTATCTGGACAGCTGGTTTATATAAACATTGAAAGGTAGATACAACTGTATTTCTCATCTATTTATATGTATATGAAACAAGTAAGGTAATTTGACCCAAAAAAAAAGAATCAACGCTATTGATCAATGTAAAAATCAACTCAACAGCAGACATGAAAATATCAAAAATAAGTAGTATATTTTAGTCTTTAAGTTTACATGTTAATAGATGGTGAAATAAAACTGGGTGAAAAGGCAAAAAAAGAGAAAACTTGGATCAATAAGTATATATGTGTATCAGCAAACATTCAACTGTATAAAGTTACAAAACAACATGTTATGCAGGCCACTACTGTCTGAGGTGGGTCTGTGATATGTCGGACTGTTTGCTTTATGTCCCAATGTAAAACAAAGCTTCTTCCTCCATGCCTATATTTGTAGTCAATGCTAGTTCTTATCTGGCTTCAGTACACAGGGAGAGTTCAGACCACATTACTGTATATTTTCATGTTACACCTGGTGTGTATTCATGATTTGAATACGTCATCCATGTTCTCCAGAGAATGAATTTGAACAGAATAGATGCTTTGGTCTTTGTCTACTGGGTCAAACTTTAAGTTTGTCTAACACTTTACTTTGCCAAGCAAATTGAATTTCTGTTTGCCTCTTGCAAATGTATTCAGCCGTGTTTTCTGTATCTAGCTATATTTTCTGTATTTGATAAAAACTTTCTAAATGCTGAGAATATGTAGGAAATTGATCACAATACTTTGTGACTTCTTAGCACCACATTAAACTTTCAGCACCCCCATACAAATCAGCTGGATGGAAGATTACACAGAGATTTAAGGGCTGCTTGACAATAACATTCTTAGATAGATAGGATATAGCACATTTCAACCCTCCTTGACCAGGAAAATGTGGCATCTATACAATATGAATATGTACGTGTGTAACATGGTGTTCTTTCTAAAGTATAGATAAATAGTACAGAGGATGGACGCAGGCTGGTTCATGCAGTCCCACAGTGTTTGTCTGAGTTTTAAATTTTGACATTCCTCAGTTCATTAAAAACCCACCCCCTGTTGTTCAACATACCATTGGTTGCCTTGACTCAGTCTGTTGTGTTGATCTTGACTGGATTACTAGAGTGTCATTGCCATGGTAACCTGGACAGAGAGAGAGCTCTGATCTGACCTGGAGCGTCTCTAAGGATTCATTATGGGTCTGATATTGAATTAAAAAATTAAATGAAATTAATTAACCAATGAGCTGAGTGATAATTTGTTTGATATGTAAGATGAATATGGCTTTTCTTGCAGGTGCAGTAGACGATAAACCTTTTTCTGTGCTTGACCATCACACTTCCAGCCCTTAGTCTGTCCACAGTTGGCTACAGTTTTGTCTGTTTTTGTTATGCCTGCCTGATTTTGGCTTATGCCAGTTTTTAAAACAGAAGTAAGCATTAACTTTTACCTGTCCTGCTTGTCTCTGAGTCGAGTATCTGGGTTCAAACCTGTTTTTCTACTGTCACTTTACTTTGCTGTACCATTAAGGCTGGGACAAATTACACATATATCAATATTATTTGCACACACTGTAACCAATGACATTCTCTTAAGTTACTGAGTACTGTATATATCACTTCTCATAAAACAATTAAATGATGGACTGGCTTCTCATGATGACACACTAACTTTTGCCTCCTGCTATCAGAATTGAAAATTGCCTGTGAGGGTCCTCTTCCAGCCCAGACACCACCCTCCCTCCTACTTGTGTGGTAGCAGTCATTTCCTGGAAGCACAGCAGTCACAACCAGACCCGGGTAACAGTCCACCCAGCCATCTTTACATACCTCACTCCTCATACCTCACTCCCGCCCAGTGTATGTCCAAGGAAAATCTTCTTGTCCACCTTCTGGTTTGCTGTAATCTCTTCGTGTTTCAAGTCACCCCTGGTTGTACATTGCCCACAGCTTTGTTACTGGTTCTGAGGTCCTGAAATGTTGTGGCTTTCCCCAGGGTTTCTTTAGGCAGTGAAACAGTTGACCTCCTGGTGCATCTTGTGTTCCAGCTCCAATCAATCCTGTTGGCCATCTTTTCCAATTGGGGACTGAGTTCATATTCCAGGTTTGATGATCTTTCTGCCAGGCACTTGGCAGTACAGTATGCCACTGGCCAGATGGAAAGGGATAATCTGGACTTTGAGACTGCCCTTTGTCGTGTAACCACCCCTCATCCTGTAACTCCCACCTTACTTGGATTGAGTACGCTCATAACACCCTGACCAGCTACATCACACATTTTACCCCCATTTGAAGCTTCTCTGGGATACCAGAAACCTGTTTCCCTCCCAAGGAGCAAATTAACAATCCTTGCCATGCAATTGTTGCTGCAGGTTTTGGAGGGACACCTGTACAGTGCTTCTTTGTTCATTGAAGGACAACCACCAGACCCAGGCCCCAGATTATCAACCAGTCAAAAATATCTCATTTGAAACTAATTCAAGAAAATTCCCACCCTGGTATATTGGACCATTCGCTATCAAACACATAATCAACCCCTCAGATTCAGATTAAAGCGACCTGGTACTCTGAGGAGCCACCCTACTGTACTGTTCATGTGTCTCAACTTCTACTTGTATCTCATGGCATTTGTCCTTCCTGCCGAAATGCCCAACACCTCACCAGACAAACACTACTTTGTTCAATAAATATGATTTTTTTTTAATCTCACCAAGACCTGTATTTACAGCTTATTTAGCCTCAGGAAATAGGTACTTCAGGAATTTTCCCTATTTTCTGTCATTTTATCAGTCAGTTAATTCAGTAATCAGTCGATTAATTCATAATGAAAATGATCCTTATT
>JAOXYL010000042.1:8784712-8796809 GCA_028564955.1 Terapon puta
TCACTTACAGTAAAGCTGGCATGTTGTAAGATAATAGTTACAAGGTGAAAATATAAATGTTGTGTGTGTGTGTGTGTCTGTGTGTGTGTGAGAGAGAGAGAGACAGCAGATGAAACATTAACTGCATTTGTAATGGGTGGTGGATAAAGTAAAACAGCATGATGAAAACAGGGCTGACGCTGTAGATGACAGTAAAATGTGAACCTGCCATCTAAGTGCAACAGTCCTCCAACCTTTAAGGTGATATATTTGACTGTCTTTTCCACAATTCAAGGAAATATTCAATACATAAAGATATAAACCTGAGAAAAGCGCAACATCTATACAATTAAGAGGCTGCTTGTAGTAAAAAACTTTGTGACTCAAACAATTAATTGATTATAAAAATATATATATTTTTGCATAATAATAGTAAGGGTAGCATAATAATCCACCCTGTGCCCTGTCATATCAATTGGTTGATGTCAGTCATTACATAAGAATACAGAAATACATTTTTTTTTTTATTTGTTAGTTAAATTTTTACATAATTTAGCTCTAATTTGAGAGTATACAGCAGAAGCGTTGCACCATATAAATACATATTTAGTTATATCACATTGTACCTGGACCCCACTCACATTCAGGAAGTAGCGGAGTACCAGAGTGTATAGATCCATGTTCTGAAGGAAGGATCTGCCTGAGCCATTCATAATATAGTAGGAAAGTACCAGTGTCTTGATTCAGGTTGAAATAGGTGCTGGCAGCCAGTGCAGGGAGTGAAGGAGCTGTGTACTGTAGGTCAACTGAAGACCAGCCAGGCCGCTGCATTCGCACCCAGGTTCCTCACCACAGAGTTCTGAATGTTAATGTACAAGTCATGGATGGGAGATGCAGAGCAGCTAAATCTTATCCAGATTAGACTGAGAGGTGCAATCCAGACCAGGGAAAAGACAGAATAAGTTGACTGTCATCTGCATAGGAGTCATGCGAACGAGTGTTCAATTTGGCTGCGTGTCTTGTATGTGTCCATAGTTTGTGTTTGTCATGGTGAGTGTGCACAGTTGCCACCGATACTGCTGTGGGATCAGTCTGTCATATACTGAAGCTTTGTGGGACAACATCTAAGCTTAGTCTGTTTACATCACATGATTCACACTGGTGTATGCAGGCATTTTTTTCATCTTGTTTTCCCCACTAACGCATATTTATTTACTCTACAACTAATGTGTACAGCACACGCTTGTGTAGTTCTTCTGCTTTATCTTTGAGCTGAAAGTAGTATTACTGAGACAGCCTCTGCTGGCTACAGGTACCATTCATCATCTTTTGTATCCATACATCAAACCCACACAGCTCAAAGGTTTTCCAGCTGGGTTCAGTTGATTCATAGGTGGTGGCAGCTCTGCTATTTGTGGGGAAGATAACTGGTATTCCCTTTTTAGACTCACTTTATGGCTCTTAAATAGCATTCAGTTCATTCAAAGAGCGATTAAACAAAATGTCTGCTCAGATCACAGTCAAGTCAATTTCCTCCTGTAAAATATTTCAATTAAAAGGCAGAGAGAGTACTCCAGCAAGTTGAAGCACATTTAGACTGGAAGAGTTAGCCCTGATGATAGGGCTGGATGAGCTATGCTATAATTCATACCACTGAGGAGTGACAAATTGGAACACTTTCAGTAGACTTTTCAGCTAAATTTAGCATGTGATCGTTTATGTTTAGATGGCATCTTTCCATTTGGTTGGGATTAGTATATTTAAAGTGACACTGTAATTCAGCCATTTTCCCTCAATATTTCTGTTTGCAAAAACAAGAAGTGTTGGTGATATATCAACAGTAAAAAGGTAAAGTAATTATTGTAAGTATTATTTCCTGTATACATATATATACTTCTGCAGATCATTTAGTCTGTTAATCATCCGGTCTATAGAATGTCAAAAAATCACAACTCCCTAAAACCCAAACTTGAAACTGGTCATTTTGTTTGACCAACAGTCTAAAGATATTCAGTGAACACTGACAAGAAAGAAAAGCAGCATATCATAGTTTGAAAGCTGGCACTGTTTGCCACTAAGAATAACCTTAATAATACAAAATAGCTGTAGATTAATTAATCAATCAACTAATCAATTCCTCAATGTAATTATAATATATAAGGTAATCCTGCTGCCTTTACTGAGAACTGATAAGGTTGCACCCAAAGTAACATCCTCAAAGGAAGTAATAAATGTCAGTCCAGTGTCAGTGATTTGTTTTTTCCAGCACTTTTTATCTGCTGAAGAAGAAGCGGGTTGGATCTTTTATAAGTTCAAATGGCACGTGAAGTCTTTGTTTCTTCGCCTCGGCAGCATTCGGCTCATTTGGCCCAGGGGTTTTCCCGGCTAGCAGCGAATGCAGGAGCCGGGAATCGGTGTACGGTTGGCCTGTGGTTACCAGGGAGACACAGGCCCAAGGTAAACAGTAGGAGCAGTGTTCGAGCTGAATCGTGCAGTGTCTGCCCCAGTCCCTAACGCGGAGGGCTTCGGAAAAGCGGCCTGCAGTTAATATAAGAGTCTCTATTCATATCTATAGCTCCTCGCAGAGAGAAGAGCACTTTATTCACCACTTTAGAGGGAGATTGGGTGGTGGTACATTTCAATATTATCTGAGGCAGAAGTCAAGGGGAGGTATTGTATCGAATGAATTGGAGCTACTGGACGCTGAGAGCTGGGAGATGAATTGTATTTGTGTGTACAATAGCTGTTTTCACAGCATTTATCTCACGAACAATGAGCGTCTGTGGATGGCTGGACATATGGCATGAATCAGAAACAGTTGGGGCCAATTTATTCTCATTGTACTGCCCTCAAACAATGTATTTTATAGTATCATTCCTGACCACGCAAACACACCTGCATGCTTGCACTCACACACATACGGAGACTCTCACATACTTTAGTTTTGCTTTTATAACGTTAACTGGAATTTTTCCTTGAGCTGTGAAAGAGCTTTTGTTTAGGGCTCTTTGAAATCTTGAATTAGTCCGAATTAAACTCACGACACTCAATACCAGTTTTCCATAGAGCTTTGCAAAGCTCGTGTCACACTCTTGTTTTCCCTTTAATTTATGGTACTAAAAAGGCTTTTTTGTTGCACACCTTTACAAAAGTAAATTGATAAAACTAATTTCCTACTCATTGTGAATGCTTTAAATTACCATTTTGGTGATAATCTGAAGGCCAAAACCAACAATGTATTTATTCCAGTATGAAATATTGGCTGTTGATATACATCGTTGTCAAGAAACTATAAAAAAACATATCAATGAATGGCACCATTGCACTGGGTGCTTTGTCACCATGACTGCAGATGTTGCTATTTATTTTAATTCAATCATCCTACACATAACCTCCTGATGCAATTGATACTAGAAATTAGGGCGTCAGTGGTTTAAGTGCTTTTTTGATTAATCTTTTGATTTATAAATGGTCAAATATGTGTTGTTTTAACCTCCCAAACCCAGAGCTAATGTCTTCTGATGTCTTTCTTTGTCCGACCAACAGTCCAAAACCTGAAACTATTCATTTTACACTGAAATCCAGCAAATACTATATAGTATATTCACTGGGTTTTGGGCTGGATTTTGCCACAGCCTGTCTTAAGAAGAATCAAGAGACAGTGACTGTTCATTGGATTACAAAATAAGACCGTTCTAAAATAAAATTAGCTATTTCTCCCAACATTGACAGTGCAGATCTCTGCCTGCTCCAATTTCCCAACTCCCTCTTTTTTGTCCACGTTTTTCCCAGGTGTTGGACAAACATAAAGCCATGGACAGCATGGTGGAGCTGCTGCAGGTGTACCCTGAGGAGGACGAGGCGTATGGAGAGCTGCTGGAGGCGACAACTCAGCTCTACCACTATCTGCTTCAGCCTTTCAGGGACATGAGGGAGCTGGCAATGCTGCGCAGACAGCAGATTAAGGTACACACACACATACACACACACACACACACACACACACACACACACATAAGGATACAAATACCATCTGTTTTAGGGCTCGGTTTAAATAGGTTTAGACCTCACTGTACAGACTAAGTGGTCTGTCCTGGAACACACTTTGACCTGTGTCAGACCACCTCTCTTTGACAGTGTGACCCAGCAGCAACAAAGCTATTTTTGTGGTTTGGCGTTTTTAAAGGATATTGCAGTAACATTCTCCATTGAGTCTACCCTCCTAAGCTCACTGTAATGACATTAGAATTAGCTGCTGAGGGTCGGTCCGCGATGATGATGATGGTGGTGGTGGAGTTGGAGTCGACCTGTGCTACCCTGTAGCTTTGTATCTGGGGGCTGTATAAGGCAGAGGATCAGCGAGAGAGGCTTTTTCCTCCGCCCAGAACGGCTTAACAACCAGCATAAGTGTTATTACAGCAGCCACTAAACCACTCTGTAATTCTGCAGCCTCAGCACACTTTTCTGTTTTCCACACGCCTTCTCCACTCCATCTTTGTTGTTTGTCTTTATTAGGGACTTGAAAAGGGAAGTAAATCCACAGGCTAATCTTTACTGTCTCACAGCCTTTATAGAGATGGGCTCAGTCATAACACATGCCTGATTGGGTCAATAGGTCAGTAGCTTTTCACACTCTGACTCCACTTGTTCAACATTCCCAAGAAGTTACATACTTTCAATAATTTTTTAACAAATGGATTGGATAATATGGATGTATTATAATGCATGAATTGATTAATTTGTTGATCTGTTTTATAACTATGAATAGGAAAGTCCTTGTTTCATTAACCCTTCTTGGTCTCCAATCACACCATAGTGATCAAATGTCTTCAAGTGCCCCGCTACAGTATGTCAAAATATAAAAATAATTGTCAGGTCATATCGGCTATATGCACTGAAAGAAAACAAACAAATAAACACATTTTTTAAAGCCCAAGGTTCTATAGGATAAAACATCAACAATTCAGTGGTAAAACCAGACTGGAAATGTATTTCATTTGTCAGATTAAAAAATATTATCTTGCTATCCAGGCTTGATTGAGGAGTGTTTGCTTGTGTACAGCCTCACTGATGCTTGAATTATTTGTTGTTAAACATATGCCTCCTATCATTGTAGGGGTTTCTAAATTCTTTCCCAAACCTTATCACTAAAAAATGCTGATAAAATGTCCCAATGTGATTGAGTTAACAACTGGAAAGAGTTTGTTTTGACTATAAAAGAAACGCTTATGCTGAACCTATTAGTGCTTGCAGTTTCAGTTTTCTTGCCTTTTTTCTATAATTTCTCAGATTTATTGACTTTATTTATGCAGTCTATCTGGAAATCACAAATCACGCTAAATCTAAAAATATGTATATTATGTCTGTGTGTTTGGACTTGAACTAAATAACTTACAATACCAGCT
Source organism: Terapon puta (assembly GCA_028564955.1). NCBI lineage: Eukaryota > Metazoa > Chordata > Actinopteri > Centrarchiformes > Terapontidae > Terapon > Terapon puta. The sequence goes on from JAOXYL010000042.1 coordinate 8,790,097, forward strand.
TGCACCATTCTAGTTAGCAAATTGGAATTTAAGACGTTTGGAACCATCATAATTTTGCATCTTCACTGACAGGTTTTGAATTTCCCTGAAGGAGTCATCCCAAAGGGATCAATAACGTGAGTCTAAGTCTAAGTCTAAGGTGTAAGAAGACACATTTTCTTCAGTCAGTACACACAGGATAAATGTTATATTCTGGAGTTTGAAACTCTTTATTTAGCAAACTTAACAGCTGATAAGGAGTGATTTTGGACACAGCTTTATGTGCTGATTTAAATAACCACTTTGAACAGCTGTGTTCATTCCCCTTTTATGAGTTACCAGACTGGCCTGACTCTGTGGTGGAGTGTAATCTAGCAGATCATGAAAAAAACGTAGAAGCAGAAATAACTCTATATCAGGTTATCCAGAGTGGTCAGGGAACTTTTATTAAGTTTCAGTTGGACTGGACTGTGCAACCTTGATATTATGTTTCACAGTATTATTGAGTGTTTTTTAACTGGACACACACTGTCCATGTCTCTGTGTCTGTATCTGTCTTTGCTTCTCTCTCATAGACTATCAGTCAGTCTCCCTCTGTTTTGTTGTGAGTACTTCTCTAAACTACATTCCTCACGCAGCATGCTTATCCAGCATCGTGTCACCAGCCAACACAAGTGACTCTCTGGGTGTGTTTATGACTGTGTGTTATGATGGTATTTGGGTTCCTGGGTGGGTGCAGATTTAAATTAAGAACTGTCACTGAATCACCAGAATTTTTGTTGAAGTATCAGTTTGTTTTTGATATTTTTGTTATTCTCACCAAACTCAAATGAATTGATCCTACTGAAAGGTATAGCATTATGTCTATGCAGAGGCTAATAGATACTGTCTCATTTTTCTGTGTTATAAAACCACATCAATGAGCCACACCGTTGCACAGGATTCATAGACTGTAGTTTATTTTGACCCCCACACCATCCTGCTGCTCCAAATACTCACAAGAGCACCACATGTGTATTAATCCGCAGCAGAATGTAGTCCTCAACAAATGTGCTCTTTACTACTGTTTGAGTAACATTTGCTAAATACTCATTAGTTCCTTTTTTTTTAAGAATTAAATTTTATATGAATGTTAAAGATGGACTAAGAAGCACAAGCAGACTGGGGAAGTTGAAGCTGTTTTAAAAAGCATCAAACAGCAATTTTTTTTGCTTGAAATGAAATATTGAAATAGTTGCACAACTTATCAACTTCCATTAAACAACTTATCCTTTCACCTCTATTATCAGCCCTTTTTAATATGAGCAATCTTCCTGGTTTTGTAGAAAATTATGTCTTAAAAAATACATACATAATCATTTCTGGAATATATAAAACCATTCCAGAGATCAATCTCCTGTCTGTGTCGTCATTAGGGTTGTCAGCTCGGGTTTGACAGAGAGGTACATTACAAAGTAGAGGTGTGAGGTTGAAGACAGCAACAGGATGCTTTTTCATGTTGTTAGGAAAGTGAGAGTGTGGCACAATGTAAAATGTGTTCTCACATGTGCCCTTAAAAGAACGTTTGGAGAAAAAATGTTTGGATGGTTCAACTCACTTTTACCTGAAGACTTCAGGTGTGCAGCCTCTAACCATTCTGCTTATTTCTGCTTTATAAAGCTTACTGAGAATCTGAACTCTGTATGATGCCAAGGTTTCCAGCTTCACCACCTGCTCCCCTCAGGGCGTTCCAACGGCTGAAAACAAAGCTGTATGCAAATGAATCCTCCGTGTCGACGGAGGCGGTCGTTTTCTCCCAAACTGATGAGTCAGGGTATCATGAAAACTCTCTGTTGTGAAGTAAGAAGAGGAGAGAGTCCAAATAAAAGACACAGGAGACTGCCATTTACATACAGTTTGCATTTAATGTCACAAAGGTGAAAAAGGCAAGAGCAGTCTAGTATTACTTGCTTAAAAGAAGAGCCGGATTGTTAAAGTGACTTCAGATTCAATCTTATACACCCCTTTAAAAAATGATAGAACGCTGACTTAATTCAACTTAATTTAAACTTGAAGAATGACTTAAATAACTAGTTATCAGAACAGTCGCTGATTATTTTTCAGTCAGTTTCGGTCAGTTGATTAATCAGCTAATCGTTTTAGCTGTGCAGTGAATATTCAGCTGTGTCTTTGTATATATGTAATCTTTCTAACGCTTCCTTCTCTGTTCCGTTGTACATCTACGTAAATCAGTGAATGAACGGTCATGAAACCAATGAATCAGCAACAGGTGGGTGTTGAGTTTTGGAGCGGTGCAGTGTCGGTGTCCTGTTGCGTGGGAGGTCAGAGGGCACCATGAATTAAAAATGTGGTTCCTCTGTAATGTTTTAAAGATACTTCCACAGTGAGCTCCAGTTACTGTTTCATGCCGACTGCATCATTACATGGCAACAGTCGTCAAGGTGGTCCTATACGCACCTGTTGAACTTAACACCAACTCTCAAGCAAATTTTATACAAATGTCACATAGCAGGATATGCAAATCGAGTAGTTCTTTGACCTGAATTAGCGAATAGTCTACCGAACCTTTTATTTGTTTTGTGCTGGGTTATTATCATTATTATTATTAACAGGATGTGTATATACAGACATAACGACAACTTTTGTAATTCAATACATCATGAGTCACAAATATTTTTATATATTTCTATTTTTTATCTTATAGGTTAAGTAATCCTCTTCATTAGTAAGTAAGAAGTACATTGATAAGTAACTAATGGTTATTTTCATTAGTGATTAATCTGATTCGTCTCTCAGGTAATCAATTAATTAAAATGTCTATGTAGGAGAAGATAGAGAAGAAATTATCCACGTGTTTAGCATACTTCCCCTGTGATAACTAAATACGCATCCAAAGTGATTCTGAAAAGAAGTCTTGTATCTTTAAAGATAAGGCTGGTGTTTTTCTCCTGTCCATAGAAATCCCATGAAACCTCCCATGAAGCTTGGCACTTAAGTTTTAGACTAATCTTACTCAAACAGCAGTAGTGCAAACAGTTTCTAGCAGCACATTAAACAATTTTATATTTTTTTAAAAGCAAGGCTGGATTCACATGATCACAGTAAACTACTGTTTGTGCTGCATTACTCACAAAAGAGCATTTAACTTGCTATTTTAACCAAATGAGATAAGGGCATGTTCTAATCCCAGCAATTCACCACGGGAACTGGCGTCACTTCTATTTTCAGTGAGTCTGACATGTCTGTGTTTTGTCACCAGCAGCTGTTGGCCAGAGGTGTTAAGGGAAGTCTCCCACAACAGTCTCCCCCCACAGCTTCCTGCCTGTCTTTAGTTGTATACAAGAAGTAGCTTACTTACAAAAAGACACTCTACAGGTGTAAAACCGATACTGATAATATAGTTTGTCACTGTCCCTGTGATTATTTATTATTATATTTAGGTGCATAGTAGTGTTCTCAATGACCTTATCTTTCCTCAGTCTGCACAGTTTTGCAGTGCCCCCACCACACTGATGCAAACATGTCTATATAACTATATAACACACATATATAACATATATGTGTATATACAATAATTGTGTTACGCATGTTCATTTCCACTCTGCATCTGTTCTATAGATTCAGCCCTTTAAGATAAATACAGCGCCTCCAGAGAGATACCAAAAAGTGATATCATTGGATAAATGAATGGTGAAATCTGGAGGTGGAAAGAAGTGAGTTTACCAGATGTCTATAGCCCTTCATCTCTGCTTGAGGCAGGCAGTTGAAGGATACATTAGCCACTACTCGTGTAACACACCTGAATCTTAAATCATTCAGCCGTCAAGATAGTGGGAATTGTATACAACAGGTTTTGTGTTAAATGTGTTTAAAGTTCAAATCTTTGATTGTGCTAAATCCTATTTTAAAAAATGTTGTTGTGACATTGTTGGAGTACAATGCTCACTGAAGAATCATTTGCAGTAATCTGACTGCATACAGTGTTACCAGCATGTTAATTCAAGAGCGACATGTTGTATTGTAGTCAGATTAACATAAAGGGCTGGTCTGGTCTGAAATAAACAGTGAAAGCTTTAGGAAATCCTTTGTCCTGATACCTGCCTTGTTATGCTTCATTATCTTTAGGCCTCTGAACTTTGACTGAAGACTACACAGAAAGACTTCTTTTTGCGTTGACAGAGTGGATGCTTTTTGCCTTGCATGAAGCCAGTCTAACGTGATGACAGTCACGGGCCAACTTCACACTGAGATGTTTTGCCTCAGTTTAAAAAAACACATGAAGAAGTGACAGCTTGTGTGACATGTCACCACGCCTGACTGAACTGCTCGGGGCAAACTTCTCTGCCATTTGGTGCTGGCTCGGTGTTACGTTTTAAACTATGCTCTTGTCCTCAGATGTGTTCACATGTAGGTGCAGCTCTTACACTGCTTTGTTCTGTTTCCTCTCTGTCAAAGGATGCCTAAACAATGAGATCATGGCTGAGAGAGAGCCGAGTTTAAGTTTTCAGTTAATATTTTCTTTTTCTTTTAGCTTCTTTCATTCCTCAAGTGATTTTTTTTTCTATCAGACTTTTTTCTTTCTGGTCTCTGACGTAATCTCTCCTCCTCTACTCGCTCCCGGTTTCACCCTGAAACCACTCCCTGTTCTTGTGCCTCACGTGCAGACACACACACAGACACAGACACACACACACACACAGACACACACAGACACACACACAACGTAAAGCAACAAGTATGCTGGCTTACATAAATCAAGGCCTTTGAGGTTTGTTGTTGATTACCATCCTGTTTATTTTTGAGCACCTACACACATCTGTTTTACATTGAGATATTAATATAAGACTGTATGTGCACGAGGCCCTCTTGGGGTCTGTCTGTGTACATTTTGTTCCATGTGGTCTTTTCCTGGAGGGGGGGTTCATTTCTCAGTCACCACACAGCACAGAACTCCACGTGGCACTGCGTTTTCTCTTTTTCTCACTCTTTTTTCACATGGCCTGACACGAGCTGGTGAACTGTAAAAAATGAACTCTGGTTGACATGTGATGTTGGGCCACGTGATATAAAATCCTTCCCGAGTGTGTTCACATTAGTCCTGTTGTGTTTTAAGAGATTCTTTTTTACAGTTTATTTATTGTTCCACTGGCTCAGTAGGACACTGGGTTAGTGTCACTCTGAACATAAACATGCTCAGGCATGCCTTTGGTCACTGTTAACACCATCTGCTGTACCTTGCTGGTATTACAGAACAGTGAAGGGTTTCTACCAGAGCCGTTTAAACGACGAGGCATGTCTGCCCAGGGGGTCGTGGGAGATTTGTACGGTGTTGTGATGGTAGGAACGTGTGTGTTAAAAGGGACAGGTGTTCTGAAAACAACAGAAAGTTGTTTTAGCTGTGACTGAACTCATGATGGTGATTAGACTTTAAATGTGGCTGATTGAGCAATTTTGAATCACAGTTTGCCCTAATTCCTCAAGTTATAGCTCAGTCAAAGCTGAGCACTAAGAATCGCATATTTTTAGATTCAGTGTAACTAATACTTCCTTATGATTTCATTATTGTCTCTCAATCCAATAAATGTCATAAATATGTTTTGAAATCATGACAAGAGTTGCTCAATTGAAATTCTAGATTGAGACACATCAGGTTTTTAACCTTTCTTCAGTATCAAATGAGTCCTGTCATTGTTGTCTGTACATCAATGACTACATTACAAATAGGAACTGGTAATATCTAATTTAGCATGTTTTTAATGGTGCTTGTTAGCCAAAATGTAAACGAACAGGCAAAAATGGTGCCAAAGCTAACTCACTGAATTGATTACAGCATTACACTTCCTGTTTCCAAAAATGATTATCTACAAAATTGACGTAAGACAGAAGAATATTATAACAATGATGATCATACTAATAATAATGATAATGATAGTAATAATAATGTGTTGTATTGTGGTTATTGGGGGGCAGCGTCTCAGACTTTGAAAGCCTCTGGTCTATACTCACCTCTGTTATCTGCACAGATAACAGAGGTGAGTTTGGGCTGATATTATACGTTTGACCTATTTTAACTACCTCTTTTGACCCCCCCATCAGATCTCACTAGAGACGGAGCGCCTCGGGCCTCGTCGTGTGGAGAGCTTGAGGAAAGAGGACGAAGAGTGGCAGAAGAAGGCGCATGCCGCAGTGCTCTCCATACAGGACCTGACAGTGAAGTTTTTTGAGACCACGACACGGGGACAGAAAGGTAAACACAGAAAGGAGACGTCTCCTCTCTTTAAAGAGCAGTGTGACCTTTTGTCATGGTAAACATGCAACACAAAGGTCCAAAGTGTAGTTAACACTCCACGTAGGGATGATTTAAAACCAACTCTCCCTGCCTCAGACCCTCATGTGCAGCCTCTCAAATATCAAAGACCTCCTCCCCAAAAAGTATTTTAATCCTCAAACCACCTCAACTGTGAATAGCAAGGACACGTGTCAGCTGATTTCTGTAGCATGGAACCACTTATCTGACTTTACAGCTGCAACAGTTATTTTCATTATTGACTAATCTGTTGATTTATATTCCTGATAAGTCTATTAATCATTTAGTCTATGAAACATCAGAAAATGTTGAACAATGTCTAAGGTAGCATGTTGTGTTTTATTTGACTAACTTCCTAAAACACAATATCCTAGATATAACACAGGAAAATTACACATTGAAGAAGCTGACACCATTTAACTCCACT
>JAOXYL010000042.1:8796909-8832261 GCA_028564955.1 Terapon puta
CAGCCATTCCATTATATATATCTGACAGTCTTATACACACATATATATTGCAGCTCTGTATGAGCGTATGCGTGCAGACCAGAGGAAGTTTGGCAAGTCGGCGTGGGCTGCAGCCATCGAGCGCATGGAGCGGCTGCAGTATGCTGTCTCCAAAGAAACGCTTCAGCTGATGAGGGCAAAGGAAATCTGCCTGGAACAGAGGAAACACGGCTTGAAGGAGGAGGTAAAGCACACAATGACACACTGATGCCACTCCCAGTAAAATGTATCACTGATGTAGACTAAGGTGTGTGTTTCTGTGTCACATCTTTAAAAAGCTTGAGATACTCTGTGAACCACAGTGACAAGAGGAAGAGACACAAACACGAGGACGCAGACAAGATGAGAGACTGGGAAAAGGCAAGATAATAGCTGTGTTAGCGAAATGACCTCATGGCTCAGACATCCTGCAATAGGGCGAATAACATCCTGGTGCACAACAGTGGAAATGACTCACTGGGAATGGCTTTTGAGGTCAAATACTTGCTTCTCATGCGTAAATACATAAAAACAGCAAAGAGCAGTAACACGGCCTGTGTTAAAAACAAGTGGACAGTCAGGAGGAATGTCACCCAGCCTGTGCCATGTGCCCTTTGGTCTGTGGTAGAGTCATGCTGTTGTGCGTTTGTGGTTCCAGATGCAAAGTCTGCAAGGTGGAGAGGACGCAATGCTGCGTCTAGACCAGCTGGAGGCGCTGTACTATGAGCTGCAGCTACAGCTCTATGACATCCAGGCAGAGGTGCTGCGCTATGAGGAGATGCTCCTCACTGCACAGCTGCAGAGTCTACGGAGACAAATGACAGGTGAGCCTCTGTTTAAGTGTTTAAAGCTGAATCTTAATGTTCATGGTAAAGGTCTGCATAACTGACTGAGATATCAGCAGATATGTGCAGATAAGTAAGAGACTGCAGTAAATAAATGTCAGAAAATGTCAGCTGACTCATTTTTCAACTTGAGCTTTAATCACTGTCCTGATGTTTTACCAGAGCGACAGGATGAGGTGGTGTACTACGACGCCTTTGAGAGTCCCGATGCTATGAAGGGTGAAGAAGATCCTCAGACCCCACCGTCCCCCCTTCGAGATGAAGAACTCAGTGTCTTGCAGCAGAGGACACGACAGCTCGAGGCCCGCAGGGGCCGCATCACTGCCAAGAAAGTCTACCTCAAAAACAAGAAGGTATGAGTTGATGACTAAGCAGCAGTCAGATGGTGTTAAAGACATTTGTGAAAAGTAATTTATGTCATCTGGTTAATTTAGTTCAGTACCTCATTCGTGGTTTTTTTTTTCTTGAATAGGAAATCTGTATCGTCAATCACAACCAGAAGGTACAACAGCGACAAGGTAGCCATGTTGAGAGGGACTCCATGCAGACACGGCAACAGGTAAGACTCAAATAATGATACTTTGTGTAATTATATATTGATATTTGTCTGTTGCTGTATTTGATAGGATGTACAACAATAAATAATCATTTGCACATTTAAATTTGTGTAGACTCACTGTATGATTTTTGAGTAATAAATAAAGACAAGTAATAAATGGTGAAAAACTACCAAATGATTGAATTGGATTCAGTGCCTTTAAAGGATACAAGGCCTTGATGCTGACAGTAACTAACTAACTTTAACAGTGATTAACCTTGTAGAACCTGAAATACACCCACTTGTTTTGACACCAGATGTACTTTGTTGTTTCCTGTAAAGGGAGGAGAAGCTGAAGAAGAAGATGAAGCCAAGAGAAACACCAGAGTGAGACAGGAGAGGCAGAGGACTCTGGATAGACTTCGCAGCCTCAGACAGGTGAGACCTTGCACATTCACTCAGGCGAACTTTGACCTTTTGACAGATCCCTGCATCTGACCTCTTTTCTGTGGACTCCCATCTGCAGCGCTATCCAGGCCAGGTAACTCTCAAGTCCAGCCGACTGCGTCTGAGTCAGGCTCACAGTCAGAGGAGAGCAGCGCAGCAGCAGCAGCAGCAGCAGCAGCAGCAGCAGCAGCAGCAGCCCAGCACTCAGGCTGCCGGCGTTCAGACTGACTGCTCAGATCTCCCAGAGCTCTCTGCTCCGCCTCCACCAGACGTCTGTGGCTGCGACAGCGTGTCTCTGCCGATGGTCGAGCTTGAGAGCCTTGACTCCTTGCCCCCCTTCCTCTCATTGCCCCCCCTCCCAGCCTCCCCGTCTGTCCTCTCACTGGGTCATCCACCACCTCCTCCTCCTCCTCCTCCACCCCCCCCTCCTCCACCTCCTCCTCCACCTCCTGCCTCAGAGGAGCAGCAGAAGCAGGGCGAGGGAACGACAGGCAGTCCGGTGCGAGACCACACATGCAAGTCTGAAACCTCTTTACCACTGGCTCCTTTCTCCCCTCGATTCTTTGACAGCAGTCAGCTGCTGACGGCGAGGAAGAAGCTGAAGAAGACGGCCTCGCTGGACTCCTCACAGTGGAGGAGAGGTGAGGAGGAAACACATATTTTAGATTTTCTTTAAACATCCTGGGAACCTTTATTGTGACACATAAAAAGTCTGCGATTAAAGTGATTAAATTGCGGTTAACTCGTGTCTGTCCACAGCGAGCTCCCCCATGGACGAGGTGCTGGCCTCCCTCAAACGGGGCAGCTTCCACCTGAGGAAGGCTGAACTGCGAGTCCTGGCACCCGACCCGGACGATGACAGCAACAACATCCTGGCCCAGATCCGGCAGGGCGTCAGGCTGAAGAAGGTGCGCGCCCGGCCGGAGCAGCAGCGCCAGGCCAAGACCTTCCTCCACTCTGCCGACGCTCTGACCCGCAGCATCCACGAGGCCCTGAGGAGGATCAAGGAAGCGTCGCCAGAGTCGGAGTCTGAGGACGAGGGCCTCCCGTGCACTGACTGGGAAAACTAGGTGGGCTGAAATATTTTTTACATGTTTTTATGGATACGTGGAGCCAAAACGAAGAGAAACCGGTGGTCGAAGTCAAGCGGACAAACCAGGGTTAAATCACCTGGAGACACCGTGGTGCAATTTGAACAAGAACTCATGATTTTTATATATCAGAAGTATGTTGTTTTTATCCATACTTCTCTATGTCGTTTGTAAAGATGGACCACTAATCTTTTTTTTTTTTTTTTTTTAATGTCGTTATTGTGACATTGTTGGCGAGGACACAACCTCTAACCTCTCATGATGTCTCCACGTCAGAGTTGTACTGTAGCTTGCTGTGATGGGTTTGTTTTTAGGAAGTGAGTGCTTTTGTTTTCATGTCTCACTTACAACAATACAGTAAGGATTCAGACTCTCCACTGTGTGCTGTACACTACCTTCAAATACACGACAACCATTTGTACTGTATGTTTCTGGCCATAAAAATGCCTCAGTGTGTATGCAGCATCGGACAATACTTCTACAAAGGAATTGTTTGACATGTTGGGAAATGCAGCTGCCGCCTGCAGATTCAGATTCAGCATAAAGGAGAGAAATGATGTTGCTATTCTCATCGTACCCAGCAAAAGACAAATAGACATTTTATCAAATAAATAGAAATATATAGAAATAGATACATAAAGAGTAAAATATAGCAAGAGGAACGATGTCATATTCTATTTGTATACAGCTTGTTCACATATTTTTTAAGACTGTGAGGTAACTCAAAGTTATTTATTGTAGTTGTAGGATGGCTGATTTCATCGCCACAGTCAGCAGCAGTGGAGCTCATTGAGGCAGTTCAGGTTCTCTGAGAGTCTTTGTGCCCAATTCACTTCTCCTCTGAGTCATAATCTGAAATAATACAAATATTTTTAATTCAGTAATGAGGATCTTTCCATTTTTTAATGAGGATTAGAAGAAATGATAGAAAACAGATGCTCCTTATAACATCTGATGTTCTTCACAGTAATCCAGTGACAGTTACATCTGGGCGTACACTGCAGACTGGAGCTGCTGATGGATAATTCAGGAAACCTGTAGTGGCGTTGGTCTGTAAAATGTAACTAAACGTAGGCTCAAGAAACAAGGCTCAGTTTGTATCTTAAACATGAACTTAGACCATGATTCTTCTGATGTAGTTTAACGTGCTGCAGCTTATTGAAGCTTCTCATTTAAATACTGCCGTAAAATGGTTTATTCTTTATTTGCTCATTTATAGCTGTTTATCATCTACTTGGAATCCTGAGCTTTTTTTTTTTAAAGATTTAAAGGAGGCGAGAAGCATTGCTGCATTCAGTTTACAAAAGGTAACAACTACTTCATCTCCTCTGAAGACGCCTTTTTGACCAGCTCAGTATTACACCAACAAAACACAACGTTTATGAATTAGCAACAGTTTAAATGTAAATGATTACTTGAATCTAATTTCAGTCGTTCTCTGTGAATGACTTGTCGTTCTGTCGTTTTCTGTAGAGGACTCCTGAAGAATAATGATTATCCTCCATCATGATTCATTAAAGACCCCATCACATGACAGACTGATATGTTTCAGACAGATGATGGAAATGCATTTTATGAAACTCTGCTCTTAAAATATTATGATGATAGCTTCAATGATTCAGCTTAACTGATGGTGATCACAGCTGATCAGCAGAGAGTCACTCTGCAACTATTATATTACATTACCAGCTGAATATCTTCCAGTTTTGGATTATTGACAGGACAAAAAAAACTTTTTGGCATCTTTTTGGACTTTAGGAAACATTTTTACTATTTGATTGTCAAAAAATATAAAAAAAGAATAAGATAAATAAGAATAAGAGAAAATAACCTGCTAATAATTAGTTCATGGTGTCTTTAAAAGACATACTGAGGAAATGTTCAAGATGCTTTAAACATACAAGTGTAACAAATGTTTGGACATAACGCAGGGTGGTTTTGAAGCGTGTTGGAAGAATCAGCTTATGTCTGATGAGGCTTTGTCGCCCTCTGCTGGTCACTGCCAGCACCTCCCGCTCTCCAGACAACATCCACAACATTTTGTGACATTTCTATTTATTTAGTATTTTTTTCACTGTCTTTTTTTATTTACCTTCCACTGCCTTGTTTTCTGTTGTTTTATTTGTGTTATTTTCCAAAGATTTGTTTTTCCAAGCTTATTTACTTCCTGGAGTTGTTGTTTGAGTTTGTTGCGTGTGTGTGTGTGTGTGTGATTTTTATACCAAGTCCTCTTGGTGCGTGTTAACCGTGTCAAACCTTCTACAACTGAAAAACCAAACTCACACTTACTCTCCTGTATTTCACAAGTCGTGCACTGAGTACCATGGCTACATTTAAAAGAACAGGTTGACGTTTATGGGGGGAGGGGGGAACGACATGCTTATGATCTTTCCAGCTGAGAGTTGGAGTATATGACGCTGCTCTCATGTCTGTAGCAGATGATCGGATATAAGGAGTTTACAGTATTTTATCAAAAGAAAAGACTTTAAAGATGAATATTTACCGGTTGTTTTGTTGCATTTTTGTTTGGTTGAGCGCTAGCTTATTCATTGCACAGTTATGAGAGTGGCATCTATCCTCTCATCAAACCTTATGCAGGAAGTGTATTTCACAAAATGTCAAACTCTTCCTGAACAAATGTAGCTGCTGTTCAGATAAAATGTCGCTGAGCGTTAAAACCTTTTGCAGTAAGGCGACATCTCAAACTGTAATTACTCTTTCACCTTCAGAGATGTTCAGACAGGTTTTAGATGTAAATCTTAGCAGCAGGTATTTGGCGACGGTAACTCTCACTCTCTTTGGTATTAGGGTTTGTGACACCATCGTGCTTTTTTTTGTTCCTTTCTTAATCTTTTAGTTAAAATGTGTAGAATCCAACGCACCCTGAACGTGACATCAGTTTGACCTTTACGACCCTATGCATGTGACTGGTTTTAGGACGAACCCATCACAACGTAAGTGCAATAATTGAGATGAAAAAGTCATTTTATGAATTATACTGTAATGAAATGTAAATCATGAAAAAAATATATATCCGCATGCCTAAATGTATTGAAGTATTTATTGAAACTTCATATTTTAAATGATTTTTAAAGCGTACAAATGTAAATGTACTTTATAAGGATTTTTTTTTGTTGCTTTTTGTTTCCTATCATGACATTCCTCTCTGCTTTCTATATCCCAATTATATTTTTTTTCCTTTCAAAATAAAATTAAGCACCAAAATGTTGTCTGTGGATGCTCCTTGGTGTTTTCCTTTTATTAACAGTATATAAATGTTTAATGAATGGTTTATAGCACTACTGAGGACATTTTTAAATTTTTAAGTGTAAACAGATAATGAATGACAAACAGCTGTTATAAGATGAGACAGGAAAAACTATGATATTTGACAAATATCAAATTGATCTGAAAAATGTCCTCATCTACTGACAGCTACATTATGGTGCTAAAACATTTATCAAACCTTGATATAAATCAAAATATAAAATATCTGAATACTTCTGAAGCCAAAATGTAACATGATAGACCTCATAAAAAAACAACACGACTGCAGCATTTTCATTTGGTTTTGTTTTACTATAAACTCAAAATTACAATTTGTGTTTTTAAGCATGTGGTATAATCAACATTTAAAAGTCTTATTCAAATGTTTTTTTTCCCTTTCAAGCTGTCATTATTCATCATTTCATTTTCAACGAGATAAAGTCACTGCTAAAATCATTCAAGTCTCCCAAACGTACCCGGACCGACAACAAGCCCTTAGATCGTGTTCTTCAGGTGTATTTGCTGTATTCCTCTCAACGTCGCTGGATTTTTGGCAATAGTAAGTCCCACAAAACAAAAAGTACCGCTAGTTAGCTACCATTGATGCATCTCTGTACCAAAGGCAACATCAGCAAGAATTCAAATCTGTACAGGAAAACATTATTTGGCAAAAGAAAAAACAGATTCTCTGCAAATCCATCCTGCGATCAATCAGCCTGCTATACTTTCATTTCTTCTGATAAATACGTCAAAAATATTGCCAGTTTTTAAAAAAACAAACTCAAAACCACCTTGACACTCACAGACCAGACAATAAAAAAGAGTAAGTGAAAACAAGATGTAAATAAAGATCTTTGCTTTTGTACAACTTTTATCATAATAATCATCTTTAGAAACAGTTACTTTAAAATAAATTAACAAAAAGAAAAAGAAATGGGGTTCGATCATTGCACTTCAAGAAACAAAAGGGAAAAGAAAACATCTGATTCACTCACACAAACAAACTCCATTTTTACAAGTGCACTATGAATTTGTCATCGTAGTATTCTTTTACAAAAGTGTATAGAAAGAAAGACTATTGAATAAAATCCCACCTTTGAACATCCGAGAGTAAAAGTACCTGAAAGTGAGAGTGGAAAGTGTTTGTTTACCCTCTGATGCTCCCTTTTTGTATTGCTCATATATTGTAGAAGAATATAAGACGTTAAGTCCTCATCGGCCGGTCTTTTATTCTGGCGGTCCCTCAGTGGGTCACAGGAGGAACGTTGGTAGTTTTCTCTTTTTGACATTTAGTCAGTTCAGACAACTAAAACTTAATCGACCTTAGAGTGTGAGACAAGTCAAACTTGAGTCCTTCTGTGATCGTTTGGCTGACGATGACATGAGGAAGAGAGAAGAAGTAGTTCCGGGTGACTGCAGGATGCACCAAAGCTGAGCTTGGACAAGCATAGGCCGTCTTTTTTTTATTTAAGTCTTTTATGATTGAAGGAGCAAAAACAAAAAGAGCTAAATTCAACATCCCCTCAAACGGGATGACATTCAGGAGACGATAATCAAAAAAAAGATTCATTCAAAGTTTCATCGTGTTGCCGGAGAGTCAAGAATATTCCAGAGTGGAGCGAAGGGAAGGCATGATCCAAGCAAAGCCTCTTTTACTTGGCCGTTTGTAAACGTGTACCGTAGCAAAATGTGTGTACCGTTAATGCATAAACTCGTGTGTAAACTTTTTTTTTTTTGTTTTTTGTTTTTAAAACACGTATTGAATACATGTGGAGGAGAAAAAAAAAGAAGAGAATTCAAGTTGTTTTAGACGTCAGTGACGATGTGGGAGCCAACATGCAGGTGATTTCTCCCCTGTCAGCGCTGGCTGCAGTGTTGTTGGTGTTTGTTGGTGTTGGTGTTGTTTTTGCTGTTGTGTGTGTCTCTCTAGCTCCCCTCCAAGATCTTGGCCAGCGTGTCCCTCAGCTCGGTCAGCTCGAAAATCTTGCTGTCCAGCAGCTCCAGCAGGGAGCGCAGGCTCTTGCGGAAAGCCTCCCTCTCCTGCTGGCTGCTCTCCAGACGCCGCTCCAGGTCGCTCAGCTGGGCCTCCAGCGTCTGGTTCTTCGACTCGGTGTCCTGAAACAAACAACAAAGAGACACGTTTGTAGAATTAAAAAAAAAAAAAACTTTGCTCGGGACAGTATGCAATAGTATTTTTCAAGACATTCTTAAAGCAATTTTAAGGCAAGTTTACATTTCAAAGTTTATCTGAGGTCAATATGAGGCTTCAACAGTCTGAAATGGACAAATCCAGCAGACATCCTCCAAAGTAATGGCGATTTAAGACAAATGCATTTTGCAAATTCTTTTTGTTGCCATACTTTCACTGCTGCTTCCAACAAGAAAACACTGTCAATGGAAAAAAGGTAATCTAAAAAGACTAACACTTCATTTCTGTCCAGAGTGTCACATGAACAGTGACACACCGTCAAAGTAAAACACATACAGCTGAAAAAAGGTAAAAAGTTCTGCAAAGGCCTATTCTGCATAATGAGAACTTTATTAGGTTTTTTTTTTATACTTGTGTACTCTATTTACCTGCTTTTAAAGGCAGGACTGTTACTTAGAATTTTTTATCTGAGACGTGAATTAGTCTCTGCTCAGCTGCAGGTGTTACTGTAGTACAATAAGTACACTGTAGTACTCACCTGTAGTTTCTTTGTGAGTGAGTCTTTTTGAGACTGGAACTCATTGGCACTCTCCACTTCGGCTTTGAGTCGCTCCAACTCCTGGAGGCGATTACACAAAGATTAAACACTGAGATCAGACGTAATGTTGAATACTTCTCAGTGTACGAACGCATGAACGCACCTCCTCCTTGGCCTTCAGAGCCGACTCCAGCTCCTCTATTGTCTGGTTCAGTTCGGTCTTTTGAGATTTGATCACTGTTGTTTGGCCGCTCACACACTCCAGCTCTGTCACCTGTGACAGGAGACGCACAGACCTTTAGTGTGTAAAACTTCCACACAGCGTGGTATAAAATAAACCATATAACTAAATCTGGGAGTCGATACCCGTTTGTGGAGCCTCTCCGCCTCCTCCTGATAGGCCGCCAGCTGCTGTTTCCACTGCTTGACATTGGCTGTGGACTCGAGCAGGGCCGCAGTCAGCTTGGCGTTGTTCCCCTTGAGCGCCGCCAGCTCTGCCTCCCAGTGCTTGTTGATGCTGGATGAACTGTGAAGACGAGACATAGGTACACTGTTACTTAAGAGAAAAAAAGTATCAATCATGACCTAAAAATACTGCAGAAAAGGATTTGATTCCACGTGTTACTTAAAAATAAAACTACAAAGGCATTACCATCAAAATACAATTTAAGTAAACGTCCAGCACAGTTGATTTATTTTCACAGTGTTATATGATTAGAGAATACTATGTATTATTCTGTTTTATCAGCAAAGAATACATGAGTGAGCATTTTAACGTTGTAGTTTGTGGAGAGCTGAGAACATTTTGTATTATAATCCTGCCTTATTTTGATGGGTGGATTAAAAAATAAAAGTATTTTAAAAAAAGCTGCCCACACTGCACAAAGTTAAACACAATGTGCCTCATTTGGACAAAAGCGTCTCCTAAATGAGCACATGTGAAGTCCAGTTCACGGTGACCGACAATGAGGGAACCAGTAAAAGCCGGTTTTAGTGTGAGGCTGAAAAATGAATCCAGCTCCAGGAACTTTAGCTAAACACAGCTCCACTTCCTGCTGTGTGAGGCTTTCCACATATTTAAATAAAACATCTGCCTGCGTGCATTTCTACGTGTCATCATCCACCCATAACGCTTTACAGACACACCAAACAAACTGACTGACTGACAGGTCAGTGGCGAGGAAGTATTCACATCAGTAACCTAAGTAATACTACTACGTACAAAGTAAAGGTAGAAATAAAAGTCTAATATATATTTCCCACTGAAACGTGGTAGAGCAGAAGTATGAACTAAGAAAATTTGTGATTCTTGGTGACACCGATCATTCAGACAATTCATCAAACAGCTCAAACAGCCACCCATCTGTAATAAATTCAGAGTCTAAATTTAGTCAAGGACCAATTCAGGGTCAAAAGTGTGTTTAATCTCAGTCTGATTTATCTCAATTATAAAATCACCTGTTGATTCTTTTCCTGTTTAATCATGTATTTAAAAAAACAGTGAAACCCAAAGAGATCCATTAACCAACCAACTGTTTTACCAGCAGCACTTTCCTCCCTATAGTCTCTGTAACATTTGATTAAAAGTTGAATACGATCATCAGTTCAGTATTGTGTGACATTTATGATCATGGCTGTTTTTAAAAAGAAAAAAAAACTTGAATACATGGTTATTACTTAAAAAAAAGTATTTCTGCTGCATTAATTTGCCCTAAAGCGAAGCTGACAGAACTATCTCCACTCATTTAGTGCTGTATAATTAATAGGAGGCATGCATAGTGTTTCACTGTAATGCTTTAATGCTGTCCAGAGGCCGCGGGGACCAGATTAATAATGAATGAAAGAATCGACATAGCCGGAGTGAGCTGCAGCGATATGTTCTGCACTGTGCCAATTTCATTTTAAATCAGCACTCCAGAGAGCCGCTGACGGACGAGTAGCCCTCGTTCACTCTGCTGAAAGCCATCGTTTCATGACCAGAAGGCGCTAACGTCAAAAATGAGGAAATATACAGCTGTGGTGAGAGGATCTGGTTGGTGTTTGGCACTAGAATCTTTGGGCTCCTGGTCTCAGGTCTACCTGGCTCTGCGTTACCTGTGTGAGAAGGGCAGTGCATTCTGGGAGGGCTCTGCTCTTGGTTCAGTGTGCTGAGGTGTGTCTGGCGTGACTCTCTCATCGTCTGTACCATTGATGCTCTCTGGGGTCAGAGGTGACTGCAGATCACCCGGGGCCGACTCCTGTTCAGACACAGACACAAAACATTATGAGAGAAAACTGCACTATGGTAATGTTAAAGCAACAGTTCAATCTTTGTAAAAAAGAAAAAAATAACAACCTTGCTTTCATGTCAAGAGCGAGATGAGAAGATCGACATTGCTGTCATGTCTGTACACCACAAATGGAGGATCGGTCCAAAGTAAAGGTTACTAATGATCCTAAATTAGAAGGTTTCGTGTCAAACCAGTCTGACTGACCAGTTTTTCATTTACAGATGTGGGAGCAATATCGATCCTTTCATCTTACCAGCAAGAGGGAGAAAATGTTCCCCAAAAGGCTGAACTTCTCTTTTAAATGTATTTACATCATAAGACAGAATATATCGACTATAATAAAGTGTGAATGATTCCATGCTTTCAAAAATGAGTGACAAGCTTTTTAAATTAACTCCAAATGACAGGATGTTTTCTCAGTGTATTCATCTGTGTGTGTATTTTTCTTTGTTCATTTTTTTCATATTTGTTCAACCCTGTCAGACTGCTAAATACTTTTTGTGCCCGAGCTTCTGGGTTAACTGAACAGTGCAGCTTTCGCAGCCTGTACAGACAAATGACTTCAGAACTGTGACTCCGTTTCTCAGAAGACATTGTGTCCCTTTTTCATAGCATTTATTACATAATCAGTCTCATTACAGGGACTGGCAACTGCTCAGACGTCCTTAATTGTAGCTGTATGTCACTTTGTGAGAGCATGAAAGGAGAGCTGGAGGGTCGTCTGTGGGAGGTTTATGTGGGGAGTTCACAGAGACGGGTCCCTCCGGTTGTTAGTCCGACATTAGGATGATAGACGAGGTTGTTAAATAATGATGACAGGGTTCTCTAGAAAAAGAAAGACTGGTTTATTACTGAAACAATGACAAGAAGTGATAAGTCCGAGCTTTTGTTGATATGAAAAAATATGTCACATCATTGTGCTCGCACTGAAGGCTGCAGGAGAGGCACCTGAGGGAAGTTTGCATCATTAACTGGGGGGGAGGGAAGAGTGGGGAAGAGTCATGAAAGTGATTCTTTCCATTTCTTTTTACCTTCTTTTTACCAGGTTTGTTGACTGACAACACATTCCTTTTAACAGCGCCGCCCTGAGGAGGAGTCATTCGGGAGAGCAGAGGAGGTGAAACAAGCCACAAGGTGTCAGCTTGGTGGCCGAAACAGCATCATGTGAGCATGACGCCGAGGCCAAACAGCTTATTACATAAAGGCTCCTGTGCCGCAGCAGTTGTCATACACAATTATAATAAGTTCTCATCAATTTCTAATGAGCACAGATTCATGAGGGTTGGCTCTTGTGTCACATGGGGCTTCTTACCAACCTCATTTACATATTAATATTTACACTGATATTCTGCTAAGAAACATATTAATTCAGGATGAGTGAGAGCTCATGAAGAGGTCAAAATGAAGAGTGTTTGTGCGTTAAAGTGCATCACATGTCATGAGTGAAAATATATCATATATATCTAGATTTTATACAGAAACTCGGGAGGAACAAGAACCTGTTTTACTGTAGTCAGCTCATATTGATTCTTTTGGAAATGCAATTGGGAGTATTAACTTTACCTTTAAAAATTAATGTTACTCGTTTCCAAATACTTTCTCTATATGCAGAAAATGTTCATACATAAACTTTCATTACACTGTGTCAGTGGCTTTTAACCCTCCATAGGCACAAATTCACTTCTTCAAAGAGACAAAAGATGAAGGGCAGTGATGGTGCGGATGGTGTTTGTTACCTGAGAGGGAGTGCTGGTGAGCTCCATCTTCTCCTGAGACTTCTCCTTGGCTAACCGCGCTGCCTCTTTGAACTCAGCAAACTTATCTGCAAACTAAAAAGAACAGGAGCAGATAACGCTGCAGCGTGGATGAACACTCTGCGGACCGCACCGTGTTATCTGAGAGAAGCCTGCTCACCTTTGCTAAGTTGCTCTCGGACGAGAAGCCGAGGCCGTAGACGGTGTTGGCCCGGCTGTCGGCCCACTGGCCGAACTTCTGCGACGTCTTGGTGAACGTCATGTTGGGGGTGATGGTGCTGTTGATAATGGCCTGTGGTGGACGAAACGCAGATGATTGGGCTGCACAACAACGTGTCAACATAAATATACTGTTCGTTTAAGCTCCAGTGATTCAGGAAATGTGTACAGCTGTAAGGAGACTGCTGCCTTTGGTGAGAGCGGCTGGAAGCCTGATCTCTGCTGAAACCACGTGGACGTGAGTGCATTGGTGAGCACTGTTTGGTAAACAGGAAGTAGTCAATAAAGAGTTCTGAAGCGAGTCCAGCTGACTGTAATGTTATTGATTGGTGTGGGATGACTCGTTGGCAGGGTTGGGAGCGAGGCGAGCGCAGATGAGGATTTATAGTTTAGACTAAAATAATTCAAATTTACTGTTTAAGATTCCTTCAGTGTTCACTGTTTATTCTTGATTTTGGAAATAGCAGTTGACAAAGATTTTTCAGCCCAAGGTGTGCCTGCTTGCTTTCTGAAACTTTTGACCGAATCATGCAGTCATCATACATAAAACAGACGATTTTGACGCCTGTCTGGGACTCATGGTGCTCGTCTTTACATGTGAGCACCTTCTCTCAATCCATGTTTGCCCAGCAGGTCATACAAAACTGAGAGGAAATCACAACTTAGCACAGACCTTCACAAGCTGTTGGGCGAAATGTGACAACTTCATGCTTACTGGGGGAGACACGTTGTCGTTTATACGATATGATCGACAGAAACCATGTCTCCAATGAGTGTACGGTGAAGTGAAGAGAAAGATTCGTACACTGACAAAAACTGTAAAAAAGGTTTGTGTTCTTCAGTTGTAAAGATAAAAAATTGACCTTTAAGACTAAGTCGGCTAACTAATTTTGAAGTGGTGGGAAATGCTGACATTTGTCATGACTTGATTGAGTCGTATTTATTTTTCTCATGGAAGTGTTTAGGCATTTACAGTTATGCAGTACAGTGGCTCCAAACATAGGGGCCAAGAGCCCCGAGGGTCACATGATACATCTGAAGCGATGCAAGACAATTAACAGGAGGGACCTGAAGAAAATCATTTTTATGCTTCATGAAGTCATAGTATTATTAATTAGTAGACATTACTCTTTATCTCATTTCTTGGGAATAATTTAATACTTTTACATCTATATAAAGAATTTTTTAAGTGAAATAAGAATGGTCAGTCTTCGGCGGGACAAGAACACAACTGATGACAGGGATTCATAAGTAAACACTATTCTGTTTTCAAACTTTAAACTGGTTTAGGAAATCTGCTCGTAAAAGCATTTTCAATTTAAAGTTTCAGAACACATTTCCAAAAACTTTTCACACTTCTGGAATTTGGAGAGAAACACACCCAGAAATATTTGTCACTGTGTGTCATCTGTCTCTGTTTGTTTTCTTTTCCTCTGACTTATTGTTCTCTGGAGAATAATAATAATAATAATGTCCTCCAGCACCAGCCCACCCAATCTCTGCTATTTCCAGCAGAACACGGCGAAACTTTCTGGTTCAACAACAGCAGCAGTCACCCAGAGAGGCTCTTACATAACTATGCTAACTCCACCCCTGCAACCCTCTATCTAGACTAAAATAATCACCGCCACATAGATGATATGACAGGCCCGGCCGCCCCTTCACTGCCTCGGCACAGAGAGGCCAGGCCGAGGCAGAGAAGTCTGACGAGCTGAGAACAGAGGTGGGATGTACTGGCAAAGTCTAAATGTTTTTAATGATTTGGTGATAAAACTTGATTCATCCTCAAAAGAGACAATAAAGGCAATCCTTATTTTGATAATCGACCATTGAACGTCTGACTGAACATACAAAATATTGTAATATTAGATCGGTATGAGCTGTAACCATGAAAGTTAAAGTGGACTGAGACTTCTCTGATGAAGAAACAACACACAAACACTGTATTGAATTGCCCGCACGCACACACACACACCTTGGATCCATCCAGACTGATGATTCGATATACATTCCTGGTGCTGTCGAAGAAGTAGGAGACTGTGACAGCATGTTTACTGGTGGGAACCCAATTCTTCTTGGTGTTCGGGTCGATTTGGAAGACGTGGGCCCGTGTGCTGAAGATGGGCTGCTCTCTGCGGAGAGAGAGAGAGAGAGAGAGAGAGGAGGGAGGAGAGCGAAGGAGCCATTAGGATCTGGTTAAAAAGGCCTGAACTCTCAGGTCAAGCTCTCTTAAATATTCATTCAGGTGTATCGAATTTTGATTGAATAACATTAAAGTAAAGTTGAGGTTAAGTTGGGACATTTTACTGAAAAAATAAAACCCAAAACAAATCCCAACCTCATGGTGGTGCTAGAGAAAATTATGGGGATCATCTAAATCAGTATGCGTCGTTGTGAGGGGAAGATGAACGTCTGCACACAGAACTTCAAACCAATTCGTCCAATAGTTGTGGCGGCACAGTGGTGAGCCAACATGCAGACACCGCCCATCCTAGAGCCGCCAGAGTGGCTCAAGGACGAACGCGAGAATAATGCTCTGTGTTAAATGTCTGACACTGTGCTGCCAGGGAAAGGAAGCGAAAGTATTGAGGAACGAGATGAATCAGAGGAAGGTGAGAGAAGCAGCCTCCCAGTTCCCAGCACATCCATAATTCACCAGCCTGCTGTGTTGCTGCTCTACCACTGACTGGATGAGCGTAAAAAAAAAAAAAAAGGAAAAGTGTTGTCTCCCTTTTCACATGTGGTGTTAGTTCCACACAAAGCAGATAATAAACACTTAATTCTCCAAAAAACACATGGCAGGAGATATAAAACCATCCCTTATGTAAAATATAATAAATCAGCTAATATTAAAATTTGCTTCATAATGTAGACAAATAAACCGTAACTCCATGATCTCTTCATTACTTGGAGTTAATGAACCTCTGCAGTCAGTGGGTGATGAACGCAGTCATTAAAAATGATTTATGTTCAAAATAAAGCCTCCAGGACGCCTGACAAAATAATGTCACACAAACAATGATAATGGTGGGATTTAGATGAACTAAATGATATTTACTCTGCCAAAACACTGCGGCATCACGCTTGCATTTTTTTTTTATTATCAAAATGAGAAACATGTCTCTATTTTTTGGTGCATATCAGTCACAATAAACGTGGTGAAGGACAGAAAAACAAGGACTACATAAGCACAAATGTAAAATAGCAATTTATAGTTTAAAAAAAGGAAAATATACATTTTAAAAAGTGAAGATAGGATGATGGTATAATATGTGGTGAAAAGTGGTCAGCCTTAAAATTCCTCACAAGGATTTAAAACACCTGTACAATGACAGATTTTTAAAAGTTGTATCAATGTTTTTTTGTTTTGTTTTTTTTTTCCATTGCTGAAAATTGGCTTTTCTTCTATAATAAAGTTAAAATGCGAAAAAATGTTGTTCACCAAAAATTAAAGCAAGAACACTCCTGTATCCAAGAGATATTGGGGAGTAGATGGAATGAAAGAAATGCAGAATATAACCTGTACCCAGGAGAGGGAAAAGAATGAGAATCTTTCTTGAAACCTGCTGCCTCGCGGGTGGGCGGCTGAGATAAAATCAAGCAGGAATTATGTATTTCTTTAAAAGCAGCGAAAGAAAAGGGCAGATATGCTAATTTGCTCCTACTTTTAAAATAACAGAACAATGTGGCAGAGCCCACACGGACGTGGACCACCATCAGCTCCCTTAAGAGCGGCAGCTGCACTGTGTCAGAGATTATGATGATGAAGATGAAGATGATGATGAAGATGACGGGCAGCCCCGACACCGCGCGCTCTTCACCGTGTTGGTGGCTCAACATGCCTCTCCTCAAGTGCTGCTGCAGCTCCCTGAGCCGCTTGCCTGACAAAGCTGAGATCAGGTGTATTTAAAAAAGCAGCAGTATCGACTGATCGAGGCTAACAAGATCACAGGGGTGCAGAATCAGATCGATGCTCGTGGAGAGAGAGTCGGTCTGCTTCCACTCTTGTCTGGCAGGTGCGGCTGTGGAGACATTGCCACCATTTGTCACTCGTTTCACACTGAACATCATTTTCACTCTTGCCCGTCACATAGGCGGCTCAAAGTGACATGCTCAAATGACTCGGCCAGAAAAAAAGACAGCATGTTATACTCGAGGCCTCCTCTACGTGTGTGTGAGTGTGTGTGTGTGTGTGAATGTGTGTGTGTGTGTGTGCAGGCCAGAGCCGAGCAGCAGGCCGAGCACTGACGGAGAGACAGTAAAGTAAAGAGACGATGCCAAAGGTGACCTGAAAGCACCTGTGCCAACATACAGAGATCAGCAGGCTCTGGACAGCGGCCCAACGCTGCAATGGATTTAAAGCTCCCAGGGTCTTGGATTAAAAGCAAAACAAGCTATAGCTGTCTGGTTGTAACTGGTCGTGGAAATCCAAAAGACAAGAAGAGACTATTTTCTGGTGGGAGAAAATCTGTCATTTTCCTTCAAACCCAGTGTCACACTGATGCTTGAACAAGTCATCTTCTCCAACTAAATGGAAGTAAAAAATACAAAAAGTCAAGATATCACAATATTATTATAAACAATAACTGATATTCATGCAGATGGTACTGTTATTCAACAGTTTACCGTCTCACCATTACAGCAAAGCGATTCACAGCAGACCTTTGGACTGCATGTTAGAATTACGTTTTTTAAGGTATTTGGTCAAAACAAAGTGTGAGAAATTGATATTTTGACCTGATGGTCTACATGAGTACAACAGTATATTTCATCCTAAAGGGGACAATAATATGTAAACCAAATATAATGACAATCCATATGATAGCTGTTGAGATATTTTAAATCAAGACCACCATCGTCATCCTAACCATGGTATTGGAGGAAAAGTCGGGTGAACACCAACGTGTGTAGGATCTATGCCACTTTAAATTCCCTGCAAACACAATCAATACAATCCATTAAGATGTATTTTAGTTAGTTTTAGTGATGTGTATAGGTGCTTTGATTAACCTGCCGTGAGTCATATCTGAAACTGGTATCAAAATGCAAAACAGGTGTCCAAAATGCAAAGCAAAATCACTTCCATTTGAGTCACAAATCATTGAGATAATTCTAATTATCTCCTAATTCAAAATGCCCATCTCTCTGCACAACCAGACAAAAATAAATGAACGGACCAAGAAGGATCACTGCTTTCGATCTTTAAAAGGGCCGGTGACAAAAAAACAAACCAAAAAAACAAAAAAACAAAGCATTTTTCATTTAAGCTCTTCAATCTGTGTGCACTTGGTTGACTAAACAACAAAAAGGCTCTCAACCAACCATTCACTAAAAGAAGCCCTGAATGCTTTCTCTTCAACATTAACAACAATAAAACAGGTGCTTTATCTTGACTCATTTAATGCAGATGTGTTCCTAAGATGTCTATCTTTCAGGGAAAGCAGATTTGATTGCTTGGCTGGGAGCTGAGTGTCCCGTGTCTCCTCTGGGACGCAGCAATAGTTCCCCGCTCTGGGAGCTTCTCGTTGTGTCTCAGTGTGTTAATTAAAAGAGCACAGTGGAGACTTGGCAGATGTTATTTAAAGACAGACACAGTTAATCAGAGAGGTGGCGGTAACATGAGGGTGTGTCCACAGGACTCATTCTGGCTAAAAACAGGCTGACAGCCATAGAGATGAAGAGAATATTTTGTACTGTATACGGACGGCACATCTATGGTGTATTTATAATGTGCACAGCACGTCAGTGGGTTGATACCAAGAAAGGAAATGAAATGAAAATAAAGTTTTATGTTGGATTAAATGCTCTTCTTTGGACAGTTTTCTGTGATCATAATGGAGGCGTTTCACTTCCTCTTAAATGATTTGCTTACAGCGATTCTTCCTTGTGATATGTCAGGATGCGTCCAGGACAAGATATGATGTAAAACCAGCAGACAGGGTTTGGGAAGTTGTATAAGTTACTGTTGCTAAGCCTGTCAAGCTTTCAGTTATAAGTTAATGGTCTATTGGCAGCTTAATAATTAGCATATTTGTGATCTGTTTTTTTTTTCTTCCAACGGGTCAAATAGGTCAAATTTAAAAGGGGAGAAAAAAAGTGAACTCAGTCAACTGAGAATGGAAACAAATCATCTCATTTGGAAACACTTGGTATTCATTCATAGTTTTAGTGAAGACAACATCTCCCTTTAGTATTATTTCAAAGAGAGAAAATGACTCCAAAGGATAGACGAGATTAAGTCACTGCATTTGCTGGCTGTGGCTCTGCTCAATGGAGTGTTGAAGTCTCAGTTACCCATCGCTTTTAAAGGGGTTGAAGTGGTGGACCTGATCAGGTCATTTTACATTTCAGGGTCAGGTCATTAGTCTGACAGCGTGGCCTAGATCTAAATCTGGCCCAGTGGTGCGTGTGTGTGTGTGTGTGTGTGTCTCTGTGAGAGAGTGTGGCGATTGTTAGCCTGTAATCCCTTCTCACAATGAAACGTACTGTGGCATTCAAGTCTCAATGACAAGTGCTTTGACAGAGGAATCTAACCGCAGATGCTATCAAATCAGCAGTTCTCTACTTACGACCGGCACAGAAGACACACACACACACACACCAATCTTTGCATACTGGAAAACAAAGACACGTACTGTGGCTGAAAGGTTAATGTGTTCAGATTATCTACTAACAATGTACAGTGTGTTCTTTATCAGGACAGGCCACTACTGCAAATCAGCGACCAACCAGGACATTGAGTCTCGCTTATCCTGGTTAACTGATTGGACGCTGGACTAATGATTGCCGCCTTAATACATACTTATTACATATTTTACTACTGTTCATGTCCGTGTGACGCTACCATAATACTACAACTTAATATGAAGAAATATTCCGGGAGAATAAATTAATCATCTGACTCCAACAAGAGAAAACTCCACTGTGTCGGAGCAGACGGCTGCAGTCTGCATTACTAACTTAGCTGCTGTGTCGTCATGGCAACAGCCACGTGACTCAGGGCTGGTCATGAGCCGTGAGCATCCTCCAACTCTGTCTGTCCCTCTGCTTCCCACATGCTCTCTCGCCCAATCCGATCTCAGCGTCCCCACCGGTTAACCCACTCGCAGGGGGAGGCAGCGGGGGCTTGGCAAGGCAAAACCTGCAGTTTAAAAACACCCATATGCCATTCACTGCGCAGAATGTGTGTGTGTGTGTGTTCGTGTGTGCAAACAGAATTTTGGCTGACACTTTTTCACGTCTTTTACATTGTCTGGTGTTCAAGAAAAGTCAAACTAAAAAGAAAAGAACAACTGTGTATGCTTTCTAAAATCAACTCTTGCTGTAATATGGTTTTTAAGGTCAGATAGGGAAATTGAAGGAGGTTACAAAAAAGACCACCTATGTTGGCATCATGCTACATAATCATGCAGCATCGACTGGACATGTGAACTCTGTGTCATATTTGAAATGTTGGCAGCAATTAATGATTTTTTTCATTCCTGTTTAATCTATGTTTCAACTTCTCTGATAATCTATCAATCATTAGTGTCAGCAAATAGCAGAAACTGCACATCACAGTTTTCTAAAGGCTGCGGTGTTGTCTTAAAATGTCCAAATAACTGTTTATTGCTGATTAATTTTCTGATAGACTGATCAGCTGATAATGTGCTTGTGCCATATGCAACTCTACAGTTAAGGTTATCATCGTGCAATGCAAAAACCCCAAAATAAAACGGGGAAGGGGAAGTTGTTTGGGCCAGGATGACCATCACAAGATTTCACCACATTTGTGTCATAAGTGCAGAGTCTGATTAGGGAAGATTCACACATTGTGAAGGAAGCCCAACAGTTGTATACTGCACATGCTTCATGTACCTGAGATAAAGATGAGGACTCTCTTTCAGTGGTATATCTTTGTAAATTCATTGTGCTTTGTTTCTCTTGAAGGCTTCATTCGTAATGTGTTTGTTTTTCTGTATGGAGTCAGATTTTTTCACAGCGTGTTTAATTTAATGGTTTTAAAGTTGAAAGACTCAACACAAAGCTTAAATTTCAGGAAACATATACAGTCCAGTCAGCTGATAACAGTAAAATACAGACTGATGGAAATGATCTGTTGCCTCATCTGTGGTCCTGGCATAACAGGTGTTGATGTACCACTTGTAAAAAAAAAAAGGATGTGCGATCTCACTACTGCATGAAATGTGCTTGCTAATAACTCCTTCTCCACCTGAATTTCTCTGACAGGAGTCTGCCATTGCCACAATTGTGCTTCCAAAACATGCCTGTGTTTCCAGGGAAAACAAGCTGGCAGCACGTTGAACTCTGACCTACTGGCTCACCCAGTTAAGCAGAAAAGATTGGCTGGACACTGTTTTATTCAGAGGCGCCAAGTTTCAGGGGGGACGGCTTGTTTACAACCGTCTATTATAAAAGAACAGAAGCTCCGGCACATGTTGGAACAGGCAAGGTCTGACTCGCTAATTAAGGGGTAAGTGCACACATAGGACACCCTTTTTTTCCCCTGGGTCTGAAGAATTGATTGTCAACTGGATTATAAGCGTTGGCCTTGAGAATTACAGAGGATATGCTCTGCACCCCCCCCTCCACCCAACCCCAACCACAATATGACAACAAACCAATCACATGCTACATCATCTGCTCTCATCTGGAGTAAGAAGTAGGTCGCTCTCGATCAGGAGAATCGCCATACATCTGCAGGTTTCAGTGCAGGAGAGATCGCTGTCGTCTGCCGGGGTTTAAGCGGGTCTGCCGTACGTTTGGCAGCAGAGAATAAATCACTACTTATCTTCTCGTGCAACAGACAGAAAGACAATAACGCACACTTCTGAACATTTTCTTCTTAATCGCAGGCACAGTAGCCAGCTTCTTAGCAGCCTAATCTTTCAGCTACAGTAATCTAAAATGTCAGTGTATGGAGGCTGTGAGTGGATGCAGCCATGGACAGCTACTTCTGTCAGGGGTGTCTGGTGCAGAGTTGCTAAACGAGTGTCTGTAGTGTCTCCATGCCCTGCCAAGGTGACAAGAGATGACAGGGGCACTTCATACAGTTAGCCATGGGAGGCTAGCTGTAGCAGCCAGACTGGCAGAAAACCTGCTGGGGAGGAAGAAGAGGAACAGGAGGAGGAGGAGCAGGAGGGCTGCTCAGATCCACAAGAAGCAAAGCCGCCCGTACACTGACACGCAGGGTGACAGCCTGACGTCTCACCAAGTTAACTACATACCCCATTTTTCCTGGATTTGTTGGCTTGAGCTGAGTCGACAGTGATCCTCGGTGCAGTGGTCTCCTGAGGGCGGTGTGAGCAGGCTAGCTGCGGCTGTTGATCCCCCCTCTCTCCCCCACTCTCTCTCTCCGGCTAAAGCCGCTCTGGTCGGTGCGACTTCACGGCCGGCGGAGCCACGGCGCTGCCCCTCAGCCCGACACGTCCCGGTGCTGGCGGTGTTGTTGTAGTTGTCCCACTGGGTGCATTTCTGTCGGGCGGTGTTGGTTTCATCCACGCAGACGTGCCGGCGCATGCATGATGAAGGCGGCTGCTACCGTTAGCCGACCGGAGCTAACTGAAACTCCCCGGTTTGAGCTCAAGCGAGGATTATGGAGCTCAACTCGGAGGAGTGACTGACAGGAGGTGCCAGCGTGATTTACAGCAAAAAAAATGTAACTTGTGAATTTGGCTTTTAAAAAAATCTCTATATATTTATATAAACATGTCCAGGGGTGTAAACAAAAATGTTGTTTAACAGAAAAAAACACGACTAAACGGAAAAAAACAGCGAAGAGTCTGTAAATAAGCGACCGTTATGGAGCTACCAAACCAACCGCCACACCGAAGTGGTGCATTTGGGGAAAAACAAACAAAAACTAATTAAACAAAAAAATGTTAAATCTCAGCTTTCACTCTCTAAACCGACTGCTCATCGTTAAATCCCGCTTTCAGTCGCTGGCTCTTCCTCGCCATTAAATTCCCCAAGTGTCCCCCCCGGCGCAAGTTAGCCCGTTCATGGTAGACATCTTCTCCCGTCGACACGGAGCTCCTTCATCCCCGCTGTTTGTGGGGGAAACGCGGACCGACGCTCGGTGCACACTCCGGGCTTCACGCTCATCCTCTTCCAAGACGGCTCAGCTTCTACGACGTTTAAACCCTCCCCGCCTACCCCTGAACAAAAAAAGGGAAAAAAATGTAGTCAAATGCGTGTGAGGTCGCTCTCAGACAAGCCGCCGTCCCGTCTCGCCGTGCTTTCGTGGTTCAGCCGGTGTTGGGATGCGCTGCTGGCGCTCCGTCGGCCGGGTCCTCCTCTCCTCAGCCCGCAGCTCATTCATCTCCCGCTCGGTCCCTCCGTCCTCCATCCGCCGCCGCTCTGTGGGGCGCATTAACCCCCGCACGTCATCACGTACACTATCAACTGCTTGACGTAATTGGCAATAAAGCGTGTCCTCACATCCGGTGTGGATTTAATAAAGTGTGTGTTGTGGTATAATAACACACAGAAATGGTTTAAAGAGCTTTGGTTAGTGTGGCATGCCTGAGCCACTCCATATAAAGTGACCAGGCACATTTACTCAAGTACTTTTGAGGAGCTTATACTACATCTGGCATTACAATTTAGATAAGCTTTATTGGCATCAAAGATCAGAAACTACTATTGTCAAAGTTGTACAGAAAATTACAAACATTAACAAATGACTGAAATATAATAAAGGCACTAAATGACAATCATTTATGCAGTGAATACTTTACAGATGTTATTACCGAGAAACATTTATGAACTTTTAAAAAATTATTCTAGGGCTAATCAGAATCAGAATACTTTATTTATCCCAGGGAAAATACTTTCATGTTTATTGTTGGTCGTAAGCTCCAACTGCACTGCTAAAGCCCCTAAACCTCACACGCTGCTCCTTTAAAAATAGATAGTCTGTTGTGTGGTTCAGATTTAAAGCATAACCACTACACATTTGTGATAAAAAAACACACAGTCCTCCTAACTATTTAAACGTTTAGAGGCACCTAAAGGCCAACTAAATTTCTAGCATGCAGGGCAGCCTATATTACCTTTTTTCCATTTTAAGGGCACCTAAAGGGCACTGGATCAGGTTACCTACAGTAACTGTATTTAAAGCTGTTCAAACTAGGCCCATGTTGATCAACAACGACAGTTGAATATCATACTTGATGCATCTATATAAAAATCTAACAACAATTTAGTTTTATCAGTACTCAATCAGTTTTTTGCAGAACAAGTTTTGTTGTTTGTTTTGTTTGTTTGTTTGTTTGTTTTTAAGATTTTGACTACCTAGCAAATAGTACATTTCTGTTTGAACTTACACAGGCCTTTAATTTTAAGATTTTTTCTTGAGCAAAGAGTGTGAGTACTTTTTCCACCACTGTGCCAAGGCTATTTGATAAATTTGCTTCTCAAATATTAGATGCCACTCATTTGTATTTAAAAAACTAAGACTAAACACAGGACTAAGTTGGTAACAACAGTGACCCAACAGGAACACCTTATATGCTACTGATGATTGCCATCTTGTGGACAATTATTGGTATAACCTGTGCTGAAGTATACAATACAAAATATATTTATAATATTTAAAGTAAAAGTATTCATTACACAGAATGAATAATAGATAGTGTGTGTTAAACTGTCATAGTAGTTTAAATGCTTTTTATATTACTACTACTTTATTTTTTATGTAAAAAGTAACTTGTAACTATAAGTGACAATGAGTGAAATAAATATAATGGAGTATAGATATAAAGTTACATTAAATGGAGATACTCAAGTATGAGTATGTCAAAATTGTACTTAAGTACAGTACTCGAGTAAATGTACTTAGTTATATTCCGCTGCTGCCAGATGAGCTTACGCATGAGGACAGTGTTTGCCCAGACACAACCTGTTGACTATAAGCAAACATGCACCAACTCCTCCAGCCTTTCGTTTCTTGTGTGGTATTCCTGTCACACGAACAGGGACAGACATAAACAGGTGCAAGGTTGACATTTTCAGAGTGGATCAGCAGTCCAGAAAAATAGATTTTTGATTACAATGCGTTAAATTTTGGATATTAAACTTGCAGATTATCCCATAACTATGTATTATAAAGGGGTAAAGCTGCGATAAAGGTAGAGATGGTGGTGCCAAAGTGTACAATTGATCTGTTTTTCCCCACCAGTTCGCCAGTGCACAACAAACAAGCTGAACACTTTAAACATTCATGTGTCATTCAGAGAGACTCATGACATTGGATATGGGCTACCAGCAAAAACTTATATTTAGACCTGGCAAGAAAAATTAAAGTTGGCATTTTCTTCATGCAGCATTTTTTAACAGTTCAACGTAGTCACAGGTTACAGCTACTTCACCGAGATTAACTTGTTTATTGTATATGCCAAATGCAAGGGTTCAGCCAGTGTGAACACATGGCAAGATCACTTCCCGACATGTTGCAAATGCTTCGCATGAAACACTGGAAGACCAGCTTTCTATTTCAAGATTACGCTGAGCATGAAAACTCAACTCTAGCACGCTTGCTTAGAATGTGATCAACAGAGCAGCGCTGAGTCGTTGTGAGAGGCTGAAGAAAATTAATCAGGAAGCTACAACAATGGATGCTTTGACAGAAGATTTGGCACGAGCAGATGCGGACACCGAGATGACAATGTTGACACCTGAAGATATTACTGAACAAAACCCAGGGGCCAGTGATGAAGTGGAGGACCTTCGAAACAGGTAGTGTCAGTGATTAATATTGTATTGTGGATGTATTACAGCAGCTCAAAGTAGTCTCTGTAATGAGGTTTACTTTGTACTTGTTGAGTGAAATCCATCTCATTTTCAACAAAATCTTAAGTTGTTCAGAGGTGATGGATTATTTACAGTAATAAATTATTTAATTCCCCACATGAAATGGTGAATTAATGGACTAAATTCAATTAAGAAAATTAACCATTATGTGTTGAGCGCATATAAACACACTCAGTTTATTGTGAGTTTATTAGGTACACTAAGCTAAAACTAATGTGGTGTAACACAGCATATTAATATTTCTACATGTTTTGGGTCACTTAATATCACTACTAAATGCTGCATTTGGGATACATTTGTCACGTGTTCATCTGCTCATTTCCAACAGCAGGACTTTATCTATAGCTTTAGTGGTGTTTATTGTTTTTTCATGATGATTATGATTAAATTTCACAAACCCTGACCTGTTCACAAACAAGTGACAGTTTACAACAAGTTTTGCAGTTAAGACTTGAAGCACTCATGTAAGCAAACCTCACAGGAGAAATTTTAGGATGGTAACACAAAAATGTTATTGGATGAGGCCCCATTTAAAAATGTTAAACTAGGGTTTCATTTCAGAACACATTAAAAACTAGTAGTCTCTGAGGGCTAGCATCTTGGAAATTGTATATATTTCTGTTTCACTGCCACATTGTTTCTCTTTTACTGTGCCTCCAGTTTGCGTGAGGCTGTCCATGATGAGAGCGTCCGGCCTAAAATGCAGTGCCTGATGATGGACTCTTCTTTCTCTATGGTAACTATGCAAGGTGAGGACAGTGGGATCGCATGGGAGACGACCCCTAGTCGCTGCACCACGCCATGGGCATCTGAAGCCGGGAACCTCACTGTGGATCTCAGCACTCCGGTTGCAGTACAATCTGCAACACCTGGATCTGTTCCTGCAGGAAAGATTATCTTCGTCATGGATGAGGAGCTGATTTCAAGACATAAGAAAACTAAAGAGAGGGTAAGGGGTCAGAAAAACAAAGCAGATAGAGAGGTCCTTGCAGAGTGTTCTGAGAACATCTCAGGAAGGCCGGAGTTAGTTGGAGTGTCACAGCCAAATGTGAAGACTGAAGGAGAAGGAGATGAAGAGAACACAAATGATCCTCTGGTGGATAAAGAGCAACGGCTATTCAGTTTAGTGTCTGAGGGCTCTGAAATCCTCAACATTGTTGTTCCTCCAAAACTGGCTAGTGTGGACGAAGAGGAGAGCAAAGAAATGGTGGACAACCTTTCTTATCTAGAGGAGAGCCCACTTCCTAAAGCTAGCGAAGAGATCCATGATAACAATCTGGTGATCTTAACAGCATCAGGTGCTGCAAGTGCAAACCTCTCACCCAATATACGTCCAAATATAATGGATCCACCAGGGGCTCCAGTGGCCAGACCTCCAGCCAGAGGAGCTGCTGGCAATGTGGACTACTTTGAAGCATTTTCCCTGATTGATGCCCAGGCTCCAGGGAGTCCTGCTGTGGTTGCAAAGGAACAGGAAAAACAAGAAACAGAGGTTGTCACCAAGAGCCAGGACATAGAGAAACCTGTGCAGCCTGAAGACAATGTCACCACTACACCAGCAACTGTGGATAATGACAAGTCAGACACAATCAGTCTGGAGGAAATAACCAGCGAGCTTCTGGATGAAGTCTTCTATGGTGGGACAGATGACCACCTCATGAAAGGTCTAAACAGAGATGATGGCTGTGGAGTGGCTGTAGGTATGCCCTCCAGGCTCCCTTCAAAACCGAGCGGCTCGACTTTGTTCGGAAGCCAGGAGGACATCCTAACTCCAATCTTTCTACCAGAGGGACCTCCCAAAATTATCGATCCAATCTTGTTGGAGGAGCCCAAAGCCATGGCGTTCCTTTACACGGACTTGTATGAGGAGGCAATGGGCTGTCGGAAAAAAGAAGAGGATGCAGAAAGTATGACCTCTGAGAAATCCTTCCACAGCAGGCATTCAGACCGGGAGGCTAGAGGATATTTAGAAAAATATGTCCTGATAGATGAGACTCCTGCAGTGGAAGTGGAACCAACTGACAGAGGACAAATCCCTCTGGAGGGTCCTCGGACGCTGTCCCAAGATTTGTATGATTTTAGCGACTTTATGCCCAAGCCTGAAAAAGAGATGCCAGATTCAGCAGAAGAAATCACAGACTTCTTCAGGTCAGGTGATAACGCTTCTCCGTGTGATATAGAGCCATTCCCTCGATCACTTGAAGAGAATGAAACACAATCAATTCCAAAGAGTAAAGACAAGGCAAAGAAAAATGTCTCCATCAAGGTCGAAAAGGGAGCTGAAATCCCAGTAGACCCTCTTGGTGTCTCGAGCTTTGAGTTTCTCCCAGAGGAATCTGACTGGGGAAGTACAGATAATCATCCTGCAGACCTGGGTGTAGATCAGGAATCTGAACGGAGACAAGACTTGGAAATGCAAAAGCCAGTTGCCCCACCAAGGAGAAAGGCACCATCTGCTCTTAAGACTTGTCTAGACCTAACACCTCTGACTCCCGTTGAGGTTGTTGTACAGGAAAAAGAAAAAGCTGGAGGAAAGGAACAGCAAGAGGAGGAGAAAGAGACTGCATCACCAGCAGAGACTGCTGATGAGGGGGATGGAGATGGAGAGGAAACAACACAGAACTCCTTCAATGTCGCTCTGTCTGAGAATGCGTTGGCTGCCGTGGAGTCCCCACACACTGAAAGTGTAAAAGAGAGCAATGAAACAGCAGTCACAAATACAGCTGAGGAAAGAGATACTGATACAGCAGAGGGAGAGGAAAAAAGTGAGACTGAAGCAGCTACAAAACAGAGTGAACCAGAGGAGATAGAGATTAAGTCACCAGAATGGGATAAAAAAGAGGTTCATCCAGAGGAACAAGCAGATAGTTCAGCTGCATCATCATCACCAACTGAACCAGCAAAAGACAAAGGGCACTGTATCATACTTTAACTGGGATACAGTCAAAGTATGATACAAGTACCTGGCTAAAGTGTCCTTACGTAGGGTCCTTAAATCAGAGCAAGATGAATTGAGATTAATTCTTAAAACTTAAGTTTTATCATTTCACCCATTTTTACCTGCCTGTTCAACTCTTAACTGAAACAGTTCCTATCACACTGATAAAATGTGTTTTTCTTTGTTTCTCCACATTACCTCCATCTCTCTTGTGTAGATGGATGTTTTTGTTCATGTTTGAAAGCCAAGAGAGTGTGAATAAAAAGGGTGAGGGTGCATGTGTCTGTGTTTGTGTGAGGTTAGGGTGGATCTTAAGCTATAAATAAGCCTCTCTGGCTCTTAACCTGACACCTTGCCTGAACTAGTCTGTGTACCATGTAACCTCCTGTAAACAGTCAAAAAAAAAAAAAAAAAGTGCAATATTTGCAAACATGTGCACATTATTCATGTTTTATTTTGACAGCTTACATTCTTGGTGTTGGTGTGATTCTAATGTTGTTTACCTGTTCTGACAGTATCCATATCAAATATCAGGCAAAACATCGGGTCATGACCTTGGTTAAATACTTTTTCAAATCAAGAGAAGTGTTTGTAAACAGACTGGACAGTGTAGTATTTCCCTCTACATGTGGTCATGACAACAGATTTACATTTTGCAGCTGCTATCTTCGTCTTGGCCTGAATCCGGAGAAGACCTAAAACACAGCAGATATTCATACATACAGTCAAGGTCAAAAGTTTACATGCACATGCAAGAACATAATGTCATGGCTGTCTTGAGTTTCCAGTTATTTCTACAACTCTGATTTTTTCTCTGATAGAGTGATTGGAACAGTTCTTTGTCACAAAAAAACATTCATGAAGTTTGATTCTTTTATGACTTTATTATGGGTCAACTGAAAACGTGACCAAATCTGCTGGGTCAAAAATATACATGGCGCCGCATAGTGTTACAAAAGTGACAAGAGAAGGTGTAAAACATGACTGGTATTTTGTTTTGCAGGGCAATGAGTAAAGGATTGTGTTATATCCAGTTTGATTTCAGATTCAGATTCCACTATTAGTCCCACAGCAGAGAAATGCATGGCACAGCAGCAGCAAAAACACACACGGAAAATACCTAGTAAAAAGTAAGACATAGAATAGAATTCTAAATAATAATAATAAAATATTTTTAAAAAATAAATAAATAAATACAAGAAAAAATCCAAAGACAAATGATCATAACTACAACTGTAAGTATACTATGCATAGTACAAAGGGAGTGTCTCTGAGAATATATATATAATATACAGTATCTAGTGAAACTGTGAAATGAACACTGAGCATAAGTGTAGCGTAATTGCACAGTCCAATTATAATAATTTATTGCTTATTTGTTTATTGACTATTTGTCTGCTTTGTGTTATCATGGGGTCTAATGGGCTATAGCGCCACATAGTGTTACAAATGAGCATTTCCCCATTTTGGTAATTTAATAAATCTCCATGTTTTCCTCCATATCGACAGGTGGCAGCAGTGAGTTTTGACAACCTCGCATTCACATACAAAAACGATCCTCAAGGGCATAGAAGTACAGCAGATAGAGCGGACACGCCAGTCTTTAACGACTAACTTAAACCAGCAGTTATTTAAAATAAAGAAGCTGGCTATTAATATTATCAACTGAACTGAACTTGTAAAAAAAACAGATTACTGCGAGTTTACGTTTCCTTGACGTCAGAGACGATTTTAAGTTAATCAGTTATATGTGGCTGATAAGAGTTGAGGTTGGCGATCGGAACTGCGTGAATGAAAGAAAGTAAAACATGAACTCAAGGCTATAACTGTCCATTAAAAATCATCCACATACCCATCGAGTAATAGTTTAAGTTCACTTCAGTTCAATTCAGCTAGTTCTTGATATTTCTAGCTATTGTACATCTATGGCCGCAGCCCCTCGTCGGCGCTGTGTTTGAGTACTCGGAGAAGTTAGCTTTCTGCTAACTCCGCGATGGACAATGTCTCCGGCCTCTGCTCGTCTGTCACTTCGGATGAAAACGGAGCAGACAGCTGTCACAGCCCCTCGACGGAGGATGAGTTAGTGGGCGCTTTTGGCGACTTGGCCGGACTCCCTGTCGAGGTCGGCGAGAGAAGACCGACGTGTTTGCGTTGCCGGTGAGCAGAATCAACGCTAATGCTAGCTAGCCAACCGAAGTAGACCTTCTCTCCTCTAGTAGCTGGCATGCTTTTACGAGGGGCAGATTTATGAAAGGAAAGCTCGAGGCCAGCTGAAGCAGAAGGGAAAGGAGGGGGGTTGGGTAACATGCTGGGGGCAGGGGGGGTCACTGGGTAATAACAGAGTCTAACTTTCCTCTCCTGCAGCCGCCCTCAGAAGGTGTGTCTCTGCCCCTTCCTGCCATCACAGCCCCTGGAGGTCTCCACGTGTCTGTACGTGGTGCAGCATCCTGCAGAGGTGAGTCTTCAAAGGTCAGCTATGTTTGCGTTAATTCACTGATGTCTACCCTTAAAGGATAGTTTCTTGTCAGCAGTCTTTATTTTAAGTTCTTTGGAAAAATACGATAAAAGTTGTTTGCTTTTTGTCTTGCTGACAGACCCGACAAACCACGAATTCAGATTTTTAGAGGTTGGCATCATCATATACTTAGTTTGATTCATTTATTGCACCGAATCACAGCAAAATGTCCCAACCAATGGTGGGTTTGTTTGTCATTTACAGAGCTGGGAGTGTGCATGAACACCAGATTTTTAATCACCACACAAACAGAATAAGCTCTAGAGGAAATATTATCTGTATTGGAGACATTTGTCTTGGATTAGAATAGTACACAGCACTTTCTCCTGTTTGTCCTGTGTAAGTGATGTGGGACAGACTCCACTGACCTTCATCTCTGCATAGAATAGATGTTCACGTGAAGCTAATATGAAGCACTGGTGATCTGAATTGGACAAAACAAGTCTTAGAAATTTACATTCTTTTTAGTACAAAATAGTCTTTTTATCTAACAGCAGCTCAACAGTAAACAGCACATTTGAATACAAATCTGTCCTTCTAACTAACCTAGCTGTCTAATAGTTTAGGTTTTACCTCCTCCGTAACGTCTCTCCAAACAATGTCCTCTGGCTGTCCAACTGGCAAATTCCAGACGAGAGGAGAGAGGAGCAGATTAAATGCTAATGTGTTCATCTAAATTGCTTCATAGAAAAAGTTACAATTGAATATCAGTCAATGCAAAGACAGCAGAGGATAGTGTTCCACGGGCCTATAAATTATTTTGGTATCTAAAACTTGCCTAAAACAGACTCTGCTAAATGTAGGGT
Source organism: Terapon puta (assembly GCA_028564955.1). Classification (NCBI taxonomy): domain Eukaryota; kingdom Metazoa; phylum Chordata; class Actinopteri; order Centrarchiformes; family Terapontidae; genus Terapon; species Terapon puta. The sequence goes on from JAOXYL010000042.1 coordinate 8,829,118, forward strand.
AGAGTTTCCCACTGGTTCAGAATTAACTTGGTATGGGTGGTGTTATGTTGGGTATTGTCTTGTGTCTGCTATTTGTGCTAGTGTTGTCAATTCACATTATTTAAATGATAGAGGTTTTTTTTACAAAGATATATTGAGGAGCACAATTCAAGTTTTTTTTTTTTTGCCAGGAAGATGGCATTGCCATTGACAGTGTTTTGTAGAGCAGTGAAGACAGATAATATAGATATAACAATAAAAGTGACAAACAAATAACAATGCAATTCAAAAACCAATTCTAAAATGTTCCTACCAATGAGTTATACACCAGTGCACCTTTTTATTATTTATCCCACATACTGGCTAATGGAAGTCATCAGCACATCTTTATGAGAGGCTCTTGGTTATAATAAATTATACTAACCTCTTGTGTACTTTCAGGAGAGCAGAGTACTTCGCACAGTGCCTCTACTTGCCGCTTGTTTGCCACAAGGAAAATGCAATGTCATCGTTGGAAGGAGATTCAATGAAGAAAAGTAATCAGCTTTTTTTTGTTGTTGTTGTTGTTGGTATGCTTATTTTATGTTCTTGTAAAACTTTGGTCACTGACTTCTGAAATACATTTTGTTTTTGTCCCTATCATTTTTTCCCCTCAGACACCCAGAGCTGGCTGCAGTGTGTCGAGACAGCAGAACGCTGATCCTGTACCCAGGCCCCAAATCCCAGAACCTGGATGAGCTGGTGCAGTACCAGGAAGTGGGAACTGTGAGACATAATGTGATCATCATAGATGGCACCTGGAGCCAGGCCAAAAACATGTTCCTCAAAAATAACCTGTTCCACCTGCCTAAACAGGTTTGTATAACTGTGTTGCCACACTGAAGGAGGCTTAATGTTCAGCATGAAAAGAAAATTACAAACTTTCTCCTGCAATTGTGTCACTAAGGCAAAATGCAGATAGTGAAGGCAAGATTTATATATTGAAACTATCTTCTACTATCTCACTACTGTACACATTGTAAAGCCCTCTGAGGCAAACAGTGTTTGTGATTTTGGGCTTGAAATAAATACAGTTGAATTTGAATTTATCTTTGCTGTTTGGAATAGAGAAGAGTGCCCTGTCCATGTGATACGGTATAAACTCTGACTACACCCACTGTTGGAAAAGCTGCTCACCCACAGGAAATGACTAATTGAAGCTTAAAGCAAAGTAAAAAAAATGCAGGCAACGGAAACTGTGGACGTAAAGCAATTTTCTCTCTTCCGCCTCGTTTCCCTTGTGAACCTTTGGCTAAATGCAGTCTTACACCAGTTTGGTTTGGCAGTGCTTTATTGGCAGCTGCCTGGGCAGATTTCTGAGCCTGATAATTATTAGATTCATTAAAAACAGTAAAACTAGATTGTATGCACCCTTTCTTTCCTGTAAACCCATGTATAATTGAATCTTGCACAGGACTGTCCTCCATCACAAACAAAGTTAACAGATAAATAGAACTTGATTCTGAATTCTGAATGTAAATTAATTTATAGTTGTTCAACCAACCATGAATAGAATAAAAATGGGGTTTGGTTTCATGAAAATAACAAGGAGTGTTTACTTTAAAACATTAAAGCCATTGTCTGTTATATGTCAACAGAGTGAGAACACAAAACTTACTGATCACTTGTTCTTTGGTTTACCAGGTACAGCTCAACAGGACTCTGTCCAGTCAGTATGTGATCCGCACACAACCCTCCAACATCTGTCTGTCCACACTGGAGTGTGCAGCTGTCGCCTTGTCCATTCTGGAGCAGAACGACAACATCCAAGAGGTGATGTGGTTAAGTGATTACCATTATTGTATATTCTGTGCTTTTTGTTCCATAGAAGTGAAAATAAAACATACTTCAACTGATTTTTTTGCCACTTTTTGGCAGCACAAACAACACTGGCAAACTGTAATATTACCGTTAAGTTGATATGGCAAGCTTGTTAGGAAACAGTTGGCTGTTCACACACCCAGAAGTTATGGGGCTAGTTTTGAGTCTCCCAAGAAAAAATATCTAGCGTTTCAGCTGCTGCCTTTGTCTGCCTGCTGTTTAGTGCTAAGCAGGTAGTGTACTTTGGGGTTCTGAAAACAGCTGCCTGTGTCTGGAAATGAGGCTGATAGACCGAACCAAAACAGTGAAGTCATAGACTATAAAAACAAACTGATCAACCAAAAGACCCTTAAATGCTTCACAGAGCTGAGAGGAGCTGTAGACTATAACTTCATTACCAAAATAAACACATAGCACAGATATTTTTGTTGTTGACCAAACAGGGGTTGCAGTGGAAAATGAAAACATTTCTAAGATTTTTCATCATTTGTTTCTTTCCCTTCTGTTTCCCCAGGTTCTGCTGAGGCCCCTGAAAGCCTTATGCTCCTTCCAGCTGCAGCACGGCGCTCAGATTCACCATAGCAAGGAGCATCTGCTAAAGAATGGCATGTATGACAAACCCATGCCCAAGAACAAGCGTAAGATAAAGAGGATGGAGAAGCTCGTCACTGACCACAACATCTGCCCAAGATGAGGGTGCGACTGAGCAGAGAAACGGGGCTCGTCTCATCTCTGCACAGTTGTCTACGCTGCACAGGACTGTATCGCCAGCAGCGTGCAGCAGCATCGAGTACAGATGTGGAAACCACTGGACTTTATGGGAGCTTTTGTTTTTTTTTAGATCATTTTTAAGCTGGTAAATGTTATTTATGTATTTGTCATTCATTTTAAATATATTAATGACAAATTAAAGTTGTAGTATAAGTGTCATGGTGTGACAATAAATCAGGTTTCATTGTTTTAAAGACAGTTTACATTGTTCCTCCTTGCACTTTATAAACACTATGGTGGTTTTGTTGTTATTAACTTCTCAAGGAAGGGCTTTTTCCACCAATGATTTTTGATAAACAAAATCAGATATAATGAAAAATAAAAAGATGTCCCTAAAACCTGTGTGATGTTCCATGAAAGTGCCAAACACACAATATAACAGTCTGTTTTTCTTATCATTTATTTTTACTGTGTGTCTCACTGCTGTTACACTGTGAATTTCCCCACTGTGGGACTAATAAAGGAAATCTGATTCTGGATAAATAGACACTGCAGTTTAGCAAGTAATTGTTTAGTACATCAAAATTATGACTT
>JAOXYL010000042.1:8866537-8879051 GCA_028564955.1 Terapon puta
CCACCCATCAGATACCCTCTGAATTTCAGTCTTTTCCTCCCATCACCTGACTGCCCCACCCATCCACACACCTGTTTCCAATTCCCTCATCTGCTCTTGAATCCCCCCTCCCCTCACCTGCATCTCATTTCCTTGTCAGCTCTGCAGATACTTTACTAGTTTGTTCCCGGTCAGAACCTGGCTGTTCGTCCCAGTTGCCACATTGCTGTTTCACCTCCTGTTTTTCTTTTGAGCTTCTTTCATTTTAACCTGGACATGAACCTGCCTGCACCTGCTTATAAGTTAATTTAATTTTTAAATGGCTGAGGTCATCCTTTTGCCTCCTATGCCTGCTCTTCAGTCCTTTCCCCATTGCCCTGCATGCCCAGCCATGACAGTCTTGGAATAATAAATGAACAAAGACAATGAATGTTTGCACCTACTTGCATGACATTGCTTTCACCTGGAAACTGGATCAAACTTGCGGTAGCATTGCTGGAAAAGTCCTGGGATCACAAGAGTAAAGACTCTTGTGATTCATCCTATGGGCCCAGTAGTGGAGAAGTAATCTGATCAGATTTGATTAAAATCTTGAAAATAGGTGGGTTGTTAAAAGAGGAAAGATTGTATAAGATCACTTCAATCCAGTCTTGGTTTTGATCGGGTTCAAACATTCAGTATGTGTTGCTAAAAACTTTTTAGTTGGTTTGGCATACCTTTGTTCTCCTGATCCCAGCAGAAGGATAGATTCAGAGTGCATTCAAGTAACAAAGTTTAATAAAACTGATGAAATAATACCACATTTTTATCATTCAGTATTTATGTATAGATGTATTTATATTTTGCACATGTTTTATTCAAAGCTGGAAGAGGCAAATCTATTTAAGAAGCATTTTTATCAGTTGAAATTCTCTTTATATCTCAACAACAATTAATAAAGTGAATGTTCAAGAAGATAAATCTGGTATCTGTATCAGGTTTATGATAAGCCCATTCAATCATTAATTTGGTCCTAGCGATATGATGTGTTTAAATTTTGTACAGCTGTGCCCCGTGGGGAAACATGAATATCTGTACTAAATTTATGGCAATCCTTGTTATAGTTTTTGAGGTATTTCAATCTGGACCAGAGTGGTGGACAAGATGCTGCTAGCCTCACTAAGTCATCTTCAATATGTGTAAAAAAATGAAGCCAGACAAGCCTCTTTTTATTTTTGCACTGGAACTTTTCCTTATCACCAACTTGCAGTCTGAATTGATGGTGTTATTCTACCAATCCCTCTTCAGGTAGGACCCCTTTAATGGGGGCAGGCAATAACAGTGGGTAACAGTGGCTATAATTCTGCTGAGGGCAGCTTTGCTTAGTAAAACTGATTTGTTCAGAACAGAGGAGTCGTTAAGCACCGTGGCCGAGCCTCCCAGATCCTAATGCTTTTCTAATCTCCTTTGGTATCACTAATTCTTTTCGTTCTATACCGCCATTAAACTTTTTCACAGGTTCTTGGCAATGAATTAAATTACACTGGATATATTGAGCAAACTAACCATAAATTGGCCTTTGCTGCTCTCCATGGTGTAGGTGGAAAGCTGAGAATACGCTGGTTAACTGGCTGCAGTTGTGCTGCAGGTGCACAACAAATGTAAATGGTAGAGGAAATCAGAAGATTACAATACTGCGATGTGCACGCTCTCCTGTGTTTCTTATTATGGCAAATTATAAAAGCTGATGAAAACCCCATAAGGTCATTTGCTGTAAGAAATCTTTACTTTTTTTCTTATCTTGAGGAGAAATATTTAGCATAGAAACCATTTTGAAGCGGTTATAAAAGTAAAAAAAAAAAAAAAGAATTATGGTTCACGGTGCACAAATTGAGCAGAAATGTCTTTAAGTTTCATTATCAGTTATTTCTTCATATTGATATTGTATTTTCTCACAAAATAACACATTTAAATTTTTTCTTGTGTTGCTTGAACGCAGAAAAGACACGTCACTTCCACGTCCAGCCACATGGTTACAGCATGCACTTGCAACTTAAATATATCAAAGCCTTTTATTGTGCAACAGAAGGAAATAATTTTTAACCAGAAATATATCTACAAGTAAAAACATCATCTTGAAATACCTTCTTAAAATTGCTGAGAATGTAATCATCAGAGACACAAATGCTTAATTTGTAATGGTAATGGTAATATACATGCACTAACTTCACCCTTATGCCGCATATTCATCAATTTTGCTTCCTGCTGAATCTGTGCAGACTGACATGACCCCAGAGACATGGCGATGTGATGGGAGACTTGGATCTCGACATAAAACCAGGCAGGTGAACTGCCGGCAGCTCAATTATCTGTCATTAGCAGGCAGCGCAGCACAAGCGTGGGGTAATTTGACAAGCTAAACTGGTGCTCTTTTATACCAGACTGCTTCATTGGACTTGGGTAAATATATTCTCAAGCTAATGCATATAAATAGGAGAGCTGTGTTTGAACAGCTGAGAGAAAGTGAAGGACCAGGAAAAGTGGGTGGTAGACAGAAATAAGGGGGTTTGGTATAAGTCAGGATTTATGTTAAACTCTGACAGCCTAAATAGTTTGTGAGGGGAAAATAAAATCACTTGTGAGTGGCACCAAACCCATTGATACTATCTCAGCAGACATACAGGGGTGACCGGGGGTTAATCTCTTCTGAACCCCTTTTCTCCCAAAACTGCTTGTTCACCCTGATTGGGAGCTTTTACACTGAAATAATCCCTGGGTCACAGTCAGCTGTCTTATCTCTCTGGTTCTCGCTGTGATTTATTCATGATTTGTGTGTGTGTTTGTTGGACATCCCAGTCTCAGCCCTTTTCCTCTGCACGCTCCCCTCTTATCTGTCTGACAAGGAGGACGCCACAGAAAAAGACAGATGGAGGAGCCAGAGTCAGAGCAGGACACCACACTCACACACATTATTTTTATTTTTTGACATATCTTGACATTAAGTGTCTTTATGGCATATGGTTGTTATTTTTCCAACAGTGCACATTTTGTGGGCAAAGGAAATTATTTTTTCAAACCCAAAACTAACTCATGTGTGGTGGAAAAAAAGAGCTCCAGCTGCACACAGTGAGGCACAAGTGTACAATAAGTTATAATGCAGTGTGGAGTAAGATTTAAAATCTCAGTACGATTTTAAAAATATTTAACCATTCAAAGAAATGTAGAGGCAAACTCACTATCTAATATGTATAGCTCCTCTGAGAGCACTTTATCATGTTTTGTCAACCACAGGGGCATCCAAGATAGCATCGCTGCATGCATTTTCCACCCAACACTGCTAATGCTAACTCTGATATGATGAATAGGTTCTGAGAAGCAGCTGGTGGTGTTAAGTAACCAGTCAGCTGCCAAACTATTGTCGAAGAAGAATTTAATTTAGTGTCCGTCAATGAAAATGATGGAGAAAACACGACGTATTTATGTTTGTTTCATTGACTGGAATTCACTGAGGAAGGTCACAGTTTCCTCATCACCTCCACAGCGATCTGACATCATCTCTTCAGTAGAAGTTTTAGATCTGGTGCTCATTAGAGGATTTTATCAGATCAAAATCATGATAACTGATTTTTCAAGACCATAGACATAGTAGCTAATTCATTCAATCAAAAATCTGAATCGTACATAAGCAGACACAGGACCACACATATATTCTGTTTATATGACAGATTTAAGGGTGGTGTATTCAGGGACTGTCATCTTCAGCTGACTGCACTTGTATGTGCTGTGTTTTGCAATGTAAAATGGAGAAATGCCTGTGTGACTCTGTCATGGCTGAGAAGCTGCAGTCAACATGAGTGATTACATTAATTGCTAATTTCGCCCACTACCAGACTCCTCCCAGATTTTGAATTGTAAATAATTCCACTCCGAAATCGCTGCAAACCAGCCAGTGACTATAAGATTACGTCAGTCAACCACACACAACACAGAATTATTTTGCAGATAAATCGGGACGCAGTACCTGAACAATCCTCTGTTTGGGGCCATCATAAGTTACATGCTTTATGTAAATCATCTTTTATCCACAGGCTTTATTCACTTCTTGCATTTTACCAACTTAAACATAAAAACAGACTTAATAATGGTATTATTTTGAATGCTTTTCTTAATTTTATTTTTCACGTTTCCACATTGGTTTTCGTACATAAATTGAAAATGTAGATAAAAATGACGCAGGGAGGGAGGACTGTAGCAGAATTTCAGTGTGTAGTTACTCTTTAAAAGAAAGGGAGGAAAGAAAAGACAGCACGGACAGAGAGATAAACAGAGCCGTGTCACCTGCCGTCCCGGCTGCCCCGCTGTCTGTCACCTGTCAGGATGCTGAGTGAGGAGGGACTCTTCTGTGTGACACATGGGGACCAGGTGGAGGGGAGAGACTTCAGGGGAAATGAAGAAATAGAGTGACAGAGGAACAGGAAGTGACACAGAGGCTGAGAGGTGTTTCTCTGCCTCTCATCACCTGCACACCCTGTGAGAAACTTCTTGTTTGAGAGTTAACAGGTCAGACACTCAGGGTGGGAACAATTCAAATGAAGACTGTCACTCTGCAGGATGAGGTTTAACTATGTGCTGTTAGCGTCTGGCTGCTGCCGACTGTTGACAGAGCTCATCTTTCAATTTATTGCCACACATGGCATTCACTCACAAGTTCACTGTGCTTTATTATACTTATTTATGAACAATAAGGCATTACAGACACACAGTTTATTCATAAGAACACAATGCAATCTACCGTACTATTCATCACATTGTATATGTAATGTGGTCCAACTGCATAGGATTTGGATTATGAAGTATATGAGATGTATCATAGATTAGCAAGATTTTTTTGAGAATGCAATGTCAGGTTACTGGACGCACTGAACTGCCCCTAAATGTACTGTGTCTCTTTGGTGGACAACAAATGGACAGATTGAAAAACTAACCATGTATGCTGACCATGTATGCTGACATGACGTAAACATGTTCCTGCAAACCTTGACTGGTTGACTGTTTCTCTGATGTGCACAACACCAAAATTATACGAATCAGTTTGTAATAATCCTGTGGTACTCTTGACAAAAAACTAGATAAAACAGGAGAAGAGTAATTAAGTCATTCATGGGGACACTTTGGTTCTTCTGTGCTGAACTGCATATAAACCTAATATAAATATGTGGATTGCACTGTGCTAGTGGAGTGATGTCATTGCTCCTTTGCTGAAATCCCTCTGTCCGTTCCTTTCTGTCCTGTTGGCCTCTGACTCCTGATACTGTGTGACATACAGTATGGCGTGATGAAGTCCTCAGGCTGACCTGTTGATCCTCACACAGCCTTAACGCCGCTAAGGGACATTCCTTTATGGCTCCTGGCACTGACACTGGAAGGTATGAACACGTATTCATATGCCAGAGAATAACCTGCACTTCTTTCTTTCTCCATGTTGACCAATATGAGGGTTTTTCCGACTTTTTTTTTCCTTTTTCCCCCACTGAGAACATGTGGCATCAATCGTTCTTTTGGCTAGATTCTCCCACTTTAATCCTTCTTCTTGTGAGCGCAAAGAGGAGAAAAAGAAAGATGGGAGTGTCAGCGAGGAAGCACACGGCAGCTGAGGGTCATTAATCACTGTCACGGCAGAGAGAGAGACGGAGGATGAAAGACATGAGAGATGGAGCGCAGCAGACACGGCAGGAATCTCTCTCCAGAGATGAGATGAATCAACCTATTCAGCGGCCTCCGCTTTGTTGTTGATATCAGGCTGTGACATCACATCCTCCTCAAGACCGAGCACTGAAGGGGCCTGAGTCGGTGAAGCAGCAGCGTCCCGGTCAAAAGGGAGGGGAAGTGAATGCATCATGCCCTGACCGACAAACGCATATGGATTGTGCATTGAATTACTGCCAGTCTAGCAGCTCCCAGAGGCCCCCCAAACATCTCACGGAGAAGACAGAGTTATGAATTACAAAAATGTACAGACTCCAGTGGGAAAGTCAGCACATCAAACCCGATGCTGGCATGTAGCAGTGAAAGTAGTAAAACCACTTTATAAAGATACTTTGTTGTAAGTAAAATATCACTCAAGTATGAGTTCAAAAGTATTCAAGTAAAAGTATCGCTTATCATTATAGATAATTAAAGAAATAACATTATCATATGTCAGTAATATGGAGCACAATTTAACTTCTTCATATTCTGTCAGATAGTTCAATCTCAGAGTCACTGTTACCGTGGTGGCACCTTTCTTGTAAATATGCTCGGAACACTGTTGTCTATGCAAAGGATTTCACTTTTTAAGCATTATTTACAAAAAAAAATGTTATCTTTAAAATATTGTGATCAAATGTTGTTAAAAACACCACTAAGGCCAGGTGTCTTTTTTAATCTTAAATCATAAACCAGCAAAAAAGTCACGCATGATAAGTTTGTCCACACTTGTCCTCCTCAATATCCAAACTGTGGACTTCGGACAGAAGCAGCAGATTACTTGATCAGCTATATCGAAGAAAGTTCTCTAACTTTAATGCAAAAACAGAGGGCACTGTCATGAATCCAAAAGAAAAAAAATAACTGGAAAGGAACCTAAAACTATAAATTTCTCTTTTTGGTTTTTGTTTCTTTCTCAAAGGAGAACACGGGACACATGATTTACAAAGCAGATATGAAGTCTGTAGCAAAGAAAAAAAAAGGACATTCAATTTAATTTCTGCTGGAATTTCATAAAGAGGGTGCAAAGGGAGTGCAGAGGAATGAGTGAGGTGGTAACTCCTTTCTCCAGCCCACATTTCATACCGCGACTCTGGCCTGCTGCGCTGCGGTCGACTCTTCAATATGAACCAGATACTTGAAATCAAGATACTTTATTATTCTGGCCGTCCTGCAAATCTATAACATCCCTTCACTTCAGAAGTGGAACGTGTGGATTGCATGTTCTGAATATATATTTTTCTTGCCTCGGGCTGAGATGTTGGGGTGGGGGGTGAAAAAAAAAAAGTTAAGAGTATGATGAATGTGTTCTGGCCAGAGGAGAGTGGGTGGTCTGTATCTGTCAGCGCTGCTATTACAGCAGACAGCGGAGTTACAGGCCAATAAGCTGCGCTATCATCACCGTCATCAGCAGCAGATCCCCTTACAACAGCTCTCAGCTGTCCACATCACAACCCTGACAGCCCAAACATGCACTTACCACAGGGCGCTGCACTTGAACGTCTCACATTAAATAACGCGGCTCTCCCACTGTACGCTCTTAATGGGCCGGGTCACTCAAATGACAGAAAAATAGATTTCATTCTCACTTCCTGCTTGTGCTGGAGGTGGAAGAGTTTAAACCATTTACTGAAATCAAGCTTGTGGCAACGTACTGGAGTAAAATTCAATCACAAATAACAACAAACCCAGCAAACCTGATTCTTGAATTTAGGTTTACCAGCAGTTACCTTATCGAGTTACAGTTAATGGGGTTGTTTGTTTTTTCCAAGCAAAAATTAGCACACATCAGCACACAGCTAACACTTACCAGATATCAATCACTAATTAACTCCCAAAATGTTTGTAATTTAGCTGGGGGTACTAACTGCAATGTTGATTAAAAACCATAATATCTGAAGGGGTGGGTGTCCAAAAAGCAGAAATTCGAACTTGCTAGTTGGTTGTGAACACACTAACCGTGGTCAGAAACGATAGCTCTCTTCACCTAATTTTATCTGAAGTGTATATAAACATATATAACACACGGTATCCATACGTTCTTCTGACATACAGCCTATCATAATCTGTAAAAACAGATGTGTTGGACTGAGCACATGTGGTATCTACACCAGCTTCCACAAGAACCAATCTACCAAGCTGTCGATCAATATCAATTAATCTTCCTGCTCCCTATACACAAAATAAACAATCAATCACACTTGGTACTTGTGATCTCAAACTTGTGAACAGCAAGTTGAATAACATTTGAATATCCTTTTTATTTGTGTCTGATTCTTCCTAATAAGAAATAAGGCTGTAAAGATCTGGCTGAACAGTTTCCTGTTGCAATTCTTTGTTGTTTTATTTTACCTTTTATTTATTGAATCTGTTGTAAGCTCGTAGTTTAAATTAGTTTCACCCAAAATACACACAGAAGAGTTAAATAAAAATCCAGCTAACAAACATCTTTAACTGTCACCCATGAAAAGTACACATTTTTGCTGTTAAGGTAGCAATATCTTTTGAAAATGGCTTTATATACTATACTAATGCTCATGTTGCTCCTTGCTCACCTGTTTTTCCAGGACCTGTGACGCTCCTTCGCTGGAAGTCTTATGAGAGATTTACTGGAGCAATACGAGCCCAAGCGGTATAATTACTGAGTTAAACAGGAGTGCCACTATCAAAACAGTGTGACGTTGGTACTGCTGATTCATGACTGTGAACGCATTGCAAGACACACACACACACACACACATTGGAATAGAGGGCAAATGCAGGCAACACTTTGTTATCAGTGAGATTGGGGAGGAGAATAATGAGGTCAGCTATGAGCCAACTCCACTGTGTTACATTAATGAGGTTGCTGTCTACAACTGTGGGCAGCCACAAGGAGACACACACACACACACACACACACACACACACACACACACACACGAGATCACCTAGCATTATCTGTCCTCTTTTGCTTGGCCTCATACAGAGCCAGAGAGTGAGTGTAGCAGAGCGTGCAGCAGACTGTACCACCGCTCTGCTTCGCTCTCCGGCTCATGTTAGACCCTCTGACAGGCCGGCATTGATTTATGACTCCTGCAAACAGACACAGCCAGCAGACATCACTGCACACGGCGGGCGTGCGCGCGTCCGTGTGTGTTTCGCACTCACGTGATTGATTATCCTGTCTGTCTTGTCTGTGGCATTTTTGAAATGTAATCTCTCTGAACAGCATGAAAGGTGTGAGACCCCAGAGAAAACAAACCCCCCCACGTCTGCTCTGTGCAGGCTCTCTGTGCAGCCCTGCCTGTATTGTATTAGCATACCTTTGCTCGGGCATGCTAGGAAATTGAATTCCCCCTCTTCCTGTAAAACTCTCCCTGGGATTAAACCGTCACCGTGTGATTTACTGTAACCTCGCCATTAAACAGCGTCATCCCGTCAATGCAGCGCTGATTGATGCACCCGGCAAGTGTTGTGCGTTTGCCACATCACCGCGCCATCATTTCAATTTTGCTTACTGCGCAATGACAACGGCTCTGGACACAATGGAAGATGTTTGCTTGGTAGTGGAGAGTGAGTCTCAAGACTTTAACCAAGCCAAGAAGACGTGTCTGCATCAGGTAAAAGCCACATCGGCTCATTTAAAGGCCGATTAAATGTTAATTAATCCCGCCCCTCCCAAACACTGATTCTCCAGTTGTGGCTTTGAAACCGAGTAGGTCACGTGCAAGCAAACGTTAACATTCAAGGTTGCCTTTCTTCCAACGCCAAGGAGCATGTCATCAACCTTAATTTTAATGAAGCCTGAGATAGTCTTACATTTGCAAACTCATTGGTCAGTCCTTATTCTAAAAGCTTTCTCTCTCGTAAAAGTAACAATTAAGCATAAATAACAAGTCTGTGTTGCTTTCCAAGTACATTTTTCTATAGTAAGCATCCAATAATGTTGTATTACGCTGTAATACAAATGCTGCTAATATTCTAAGGTACATGAACTGGTAAGGAAGTAGACCTGTTAATATGTTGGCTTGATATGCAAATTTAGCTTCAGTCTGCACATTTACAACGCTTACAAATTCATTTCTCATTTTGAATTAGATACATATATGCAGAGAGGGATTTTTTCGCGAGTGACCTGGTAATCCCATCTGTCCAGGAGAGATATAATAGTAAAATAAAAGAAATTTCATTTTATAGTCCTAAATTGTAATCTCTGTGTAAACAAAATCTACTTGTGGTTTGCATATAGTTCATTACTGAGCACTACTTTTTCTCATCTCTTTGTTTCTTACACCATCACGCTTTGTCAACATGTTCAGATCATTTGGTTAGTCCGATGCTATCATTACCAGTACTAGTGATGGCTAAAACTACCAAGAAAGTCATAATAAATCGAAATAACCCTTTAAAGCTTAGGCACTGATGCAATCCCAACAGCAACAACTCTGGCACTGCCTCCTCATTTTTCTCCCTGCGTTTATGTGTGTGTATGCCTCTGTGTAGCTGATGATAAATGAGCTCCGCGGCTCCTGAGAGAGCTCGCAGAGGAAAGAATAATGGGTATTTAAGCACACTTGTAAATTACCAACACATTTGTCTTAGACTGTCCCCTTTGGGATGTCTGACAGCGCAGCACACAAAGTATATAAAGCTCACATACATCTGTTCCACATAGCCTTATTGGATCTGCTGACATCACTTAAATACAAACTGTCACGCCATGTACCATAATTCATACTTTGACAAAGCTCATAAAGCTGTGTTTGCTGTCTTTGCACCTGCATTTGTGTGTGTGTGTATGTGTGTTTCTGTATGATAGAGGTTGTCTCAGCAGGTGTGTGCCAGGTCACGCAGAGTGCACGGCGATGTTTATCTCTAAGTACCGCAGACAGGCATGCTGGACCGCCTGGTGGGAAAGTGGGATTACAGCTATCTGTTCCTCCTCCGCCGTGCTGAGCGCCAAGCCTGTGATTCTGCAGTTACACGTTTCCATCAGCCGCACACATGCTGCGCGCCGCTTTGTTATGCAAAGGTGTTTGACCTAGTGAAACAGCTGGTCATGTGACTGCACCACAGCGAAAGATGATGACGATGATGAAATGCTTGGCGTGTTCACTTGAGTGTTTTTCAATATTTAGTGACAGGAGAGATTGTGAGGTTAGCGGGCCTGAGCTTTATTATTATTATTAATTGCAGATTGAAACATAAATCAGATAACATGCTTGGTGCTGAACTTGATGACTTTGCTTTGACTTTTTCTCTGGACCGCATCCTGCTAAGCACAGAGTTGTTTTGAGTCGCCTGCCAAAGTTTGGATCATAACACTTTGTGTTTCTCCAGCCGCAAACCTGCTGAACGGCCTCCAGAAAAACCAGAGTGTTCCGATTAATCATCCTCATTCATAAACAGTCATTAATGTTTATGGCAGGTGTCATGACATGTTTACGGCAGCATTATGTCTGCTTTACGAGACCACTGTCAAGTCAGGTTTTACGAGCGCAGCGCTCTGAGGCAACGCGGGGACCGCTGGCAGCAGGTCCAGGGGGTTCTGGGATGTTTAATCAGTTACTCGAACACCCTCACAAATAAAAAGAGGGAACGCGTTTGGCAGGGAAGTCGGTCTGTTTGACGGGGATAGCCATCAAACCTTCTCATTAAACTCTCTGGATCCAGGCTCTGCTGTTCTTGAGGCCTTTTATAGGAAAATCACTACTCTCAATTTGCTAGCTGTTGTAAAAGTTGTGTTCCAGGTACTGGTTGTGGGCTCTGGTGGGGGTTAAGCAACGCCACAAAATCCCCCTCCCTTCATCTTTATGGCATGCTGTAAAGCTGTTGGCAGGCCGACAGCGGCAGTATCTTTTTATCCGACTGCTAATTTAAGGAAGGAGATTAAGGCTGTGAATTACATTCATGGCACTGGCTTTTTCGTATTTGTTAGCTGTGACAAAGGGTTTTAGTTTGAGGCATGTGCAGCATGCAGAGCGAGTCTCACTTCTTTCTCAGTGTAGGCATGCTGCTTCTTTCAAATGATGCTTTACCTGTTTTAATGATTGATTTTATTCAAATGTATTTTTCTATTTCTATTTTTCTTTATTCATCATTTTCAATTTGTTTGATGTGTCATGTTGTTATCTGGGTCATGTGATTGCCTCTGATTGGCAGATGCAGTTGCTATGAAGGTGGGCCACACCCATTTTGTCTGTATTTAAAAGCCCCTATGAAGACACAGTTAGAGACTATCTAGTTAACATGGAGCATTTTGCAGCTAAAGAGATTAGATTAGTTGGTGCAGACCAAAACAGAGCTAAAAATGTGAATATACTAATTTATTGGGTGACCAAGAACTCAACTCTGAAACTGCTGGATGCATAAATAAACAACTCTTTAACATCATTTTTCATATCAATTTAAATGGTGATAACATGTCAGTATACACAACTTGTTTCCCCTGACCCCCACTGGCCAAAAAAATTTTCCCTGCAGGTTTCATCAAATAGTTTTGTGCCTAAATTCAACAAAATCTTAAACATAGTGGCAGATTAGACAGTTAGGTAGTAACAGAAGCAACTGACAAATTCAGTGATGGATATTTAGTCAAGGACTGGAAATTCCTGAAAGCCGTGTGCCACCTCATCTGCTTGAGTCACAGTGATGCAATAGATTTAATTTTTATTTCCTTTACAAATGGCAGAAAGATGCACCTCACCTCATTATTTTCTCAGCAGAGCATCAGCAGACAGTTTAAGCAGAGAATATGGGAAGGAATATCTCTCTCTTAAAAAGCTTATCGTAACTGTGTGTGTGTGTGTGTGTGTGTGTGTGTGTGTGT
>JAOXYL010000042.1:8902694-8916225 GCA_028564955.1 Terapon puta
CTCTCAGCCAGAGTTACTCATGAACTTTACAGGAATTCAGCACACACACACACACACGTACAGACACACTGACGCATACACGTGGACGGTGTTGTGTGAAGCAAATGTTGAAATCTTGGGATTTCCATCTAGTACATACAAGCAGAAACCTTTTTGTTTCTATTTCCTCACTAACCAAAAGTAATACCAGAGTTACAAATGTTGAATTGCAGACGCAGCCACATTCGCAGTGTAGGGATGGGGGACACATTGAAACCATGTGTTTCCACTCTACACTGTGACCTGGGGAAGTCTCCAAAATCCCCAGCACAAGCCCCAAGCGCCTGCCACCAAGCATAGTCACCGACCCGCTCAACGCTTCACTTCAAACCAGATTTTCTACTCCCTCTGCCAAGCTGCTGCCATATCCCATTTCTCATCAGACCTTGATGGACCTAATGTGGGAATCCATTATCACACCCGTACTCTTTGCGGCTTCGCTCTGTTCTTTCTTCAGCCCCCGTTGACTGTCATGGATCTACAGCGAATGCCTCCGGGGCCCCCCAACGCCCTGTCTAGCCTGCGCTGCCCCTGTCCCGGGTCATCCTCTTGCTTTAGTCCTGTTCACCGTTGTCAAAAGACATTCTCTTGGTGTCAGCACACAGAATAAGAGACAGTAGGTTCAATGTAATGGGTTGGGATCGAAATAAAAGAAGTTTTGTTGGATAGCCACACTTGATTTTTCAAGGCTTTGAATAGATGTGCTTGTGCTACAGTTACTTGACCTTCCCGTGCCCAAGTCTGCGAACAATCGCTCCTGTGTTTTCCAAATTGTCCAACTCTCAGAAGCTTCTTTTTCTATGGTTAAGAGTTGTACCACTATACATAAATGTGCCCCATATATAGTGAATCTAACTGCTGCTGTATGTTTCCTCGACTTTGTCTCTTTTTCACACACAGCGTTGGTTTCCGTCCATGAACTCTTCACCCCAGCTGCCGACAGAAGGCTGTCATGCTAAATTATACCTATGTTGTTTTGTGGCCCTTGTCTTCGACTGACAGACAGCCGGTGAGATCAGAGAGATACAGATTAACTAGATTTTTATGCCTTGAAAGTCTTACTTCCAATTCGATTACAGCCTGTCTGAAACGCCACAACAACAAAAAAACACTGAACATCTTCCTCTTGGTTTAATGGCAGCTGGCAACAAACAAAATATGGTTCAGAGTGGTCAAATGGATGATTGCTCTCCTTGGTCTTTGTGGTAAAGCTGCATTCTGTTGCTTTTGAATCTTGGTCTCCCAGAAATTGTTGATGTTTTATTGTATTTTTCAGAGCAGGCACTTCCTTTTAGAGAAAGGGCTCCCAAAAGCCACCAAACACTACCCGCTCCACACCAAACAGCAGACAGATACCATTAGAGACTAGCTGGTGAACAAGCTGGAGCATTTAGCAGTTAAGGAGCCAGATATTTCCTGCAGGAGTTGGTAGAGACCAAAAACTGCACTCAATCAGGTGGGAACAAATCCAACTATAAATGAATGATGATGTTGGTCAGTATCTGCTGGATGTGTAAGTGCTACTACCAACATGTTTATCTTATTAACTTAAAAGATGATGATATCATTGTTGCAGATTTAAAGTGATTATTTAAGTGCTATTTACCAAAGCTAAGGTTAATTCCTGGATTTCACTAGAAACAAGAGAAACATGACTGGGAGCACCTGTATGTGTGATTCACTAAAACATAATCAGGCAGTCAGGTTTATGAATAGGCGTGTACTGTAAGGTAGGTGTGTAGTATTAGTGACACATAGTTGCAGGAAGTGTGTACTTTGGGCCATATTTGTTACCAAGGTAGCAATTGTCTGTCAGAGTTTTCAAAAATCCCCCTAAATTGACAAAACATTTTCACATCTATCTACTTTGTCACTGTTTACACTTGTTTTTAAAATGCATCTTGGGTGATCAGATCACAAATGGACAATGCTTTGACCACCAAGACAGACTGTGATCTGATCGCTCAAACCATTTGCCGATGTTGTCTGGCACACGTTTGACCACATACCTTTTGTAGTGTAAATGTTAATGCATCCTGACGTGTCCCCAACAAGGATGTGGCAGGAAAATATGTCATCGTGCAGGCCATGGTGAGTTTTTGTTCTGAGTGCAAGTGAAACCAGATGCCTAATCTCCTTTTTTTCAATCCGAAGAAAAGTAGACGACTCGTATGGTAACATGGTGAAAGATAAAGGTCCCACATCTGCTTCATCTCTACTAAGGCAACACCTGCTGACTGGCTGTGAGGTCTCTTGGATTTCTTCCCACCTTTGACCAGCTCAAAGAACCATAGTAAAGTGTGTTAACTGCTCCTTTGTCAAAGCGTCCCCTGTGCTAGTGAGTGATTTTAACACACAGCTTTTATAAACTGTAATTTATTGCGATCTGCCTGAAAAGCATAAGCTGATTAAAGAGAAGCAGCACAATGGCTCAACTGCTCGATCTAGATCAATGCTTCGTTTGATTTTAATGCCAAGGCAACCCCAAATAATGAGACCAGCTGAATTTTGAAAACTTCATTATTCAGGAACTGTTTAATGTAATACTGCTCACTCCTTTGAGCATGTGCTCACTTGCTGCTGTCAAGAGAGAAATTTATGTGTTTTTGGTCTGTTTTTGATGAAAATACCTGATAGCTCAAATTAAGATAAGCGTATGTAAGACTAAACATGTTGTTTAGGTAATTCAGACTTTGTTTTCCCCAGGGTTCGTTTAAACAGATCAGGTGCAGACCTAAACAAACGAATTCTGGAGCGGTCCGTTCAGACTTTGATCTGACTCAGCTACGACTGCTCATTCCTATTTAGCATTTTTCTCTCCCTCCTCTAAGGTGTGCAAGCCTCGGCTCTCCGTGTGCAGCCGTCCCTGAGTTGGGAGACAGGCCACAGCCTCTAAATCGCTCCCTCACCCTCAGGGCATGTTGATGTGAGGATTCGGTTTAGGGTGTGACAATGAGGATCATCTGGCTCAAATCATCCGAACAATCACGGTTCAGCGCCCTCAGACAGACGGGTAGACAAGTTGGCCCAGACGTGCCACAGAGAGACGCTGACAATGCCATCGAAGGCCGTCCCCGTCTGCGTTATCCGTCTTTATATTCCCGCAGATAAGAGGACTCTGAATTAATTACGCTGCAGGAATCTCTAATGCCTTTCACATCGCGGCGGTGCTGACAGAGAGATGTTCCTCCTTGTTGTCCTCGCCACGGCACTCCTCTTCAAAGGTTATCAACCGAAATTCCAAGACAGGAATCAGAGAGACGCGGAGGGTGAAATAGATTTGAGAAGCTTTGATGAGAGAGGCTCATGATGAAAGAAGCTTTCAAAGCACAAAAGGCTTCTCCCGCTCCTGTTCTTTTTGCTTTCTGTCCCCCTGTCACTCCCCGAGATTTGTCAAACGTGCACACTCTGCCGTCAGTGTCATACTTTCGCTCTGAGCGACGAACCCAAACTGGTGTTGTAGCAGATTTCCTGTACAACACTGCATGCTTGTCTCTTTCTATCTTGGCGTCTTCACCCCTTTTCTTGTCTGCCGCCGCCGTTGTCGTGCGCAGACTGTGGACCAACACCAGCAACAGATACCCCATCAGAGTTCTAATATCGAGCGATGTGAGAGGTGATGAAAGGAGAAGGAAAATAAGTAAGACGTCATCTTTAATGTCAAACACCAAATGTGAGCTTTCATTATTTCCACCCCCCCCGTCTTGTCTGGCTCCTAAGCAGTGCTGTAACATTAGCCGTGTTGCTTGGAGCGACACCCTGTCAGGTAGAGTTTAGAGACACAGTATCCAGTAACCCCTCGCTGGGGTGAGTGTGAGCCAGAGGAAAACAGCAAAGAGAGACGGACAGAAACGGTGAGAAAGACAAGTTGAAAGACGAGAGACGATTGATCGTGACAACCCGGAGCTGCTTTTGTCTCATGTGACCGGCTGCTGCCAAGGAAGCAAGATTTAAAATGTTTGAAAGTTAGTGTCGCCACAATACGGCAGCCAGGCTCTCGGTCAGACGTCACTTTAAATCCCAACTAGTGAAATATTACAGCTTCTTTACAATTAAAACAGTCTGCTTCTTGAGTTTGTGACTGGCTCCTTCTCCATAGCAACAGTGGTGGACCAAATGAGTGGTCATAATGAAAGGTTATAGGGTCATTAATTTGTTTTGTTTTGTGTGTCCTGTGTGTCTGTGTTACGATTTAATTTGTGTCATTTGAGACAAAAGATGCTCCCAATGCTTCAATGTGTGCAGGACAGGAAGAAATTCTTATGTTTGCACAATTTTAACCACTGACCCAAATGGCCAAAGTACAAACCTGAACAGGTGTGAGCTTAAACGAGCGAGAAACATGTGTATAGGTGTTCTGATGTCACTTCCTGTGTAGCCACCAGCTTCTGTTATTCAATTCAGTCGCTTATTCAGCATTTCTTCAAACAGTCTTTTTTTTAAAGATGAATGTTGGTGAGATTTCGAATGAGGTTTGTGTTTCTGGAACAGAACCTGGGAGTTCTGGTTTCACTTGAGCTTGTTGTGAGCGAGTCTGCGTTGCATCTCAACTCAAAGACGTCCCCAGAAACTTTCTCCTCTTCTTTCTGTTGTTTTCATCCAAGTTTTTCACTTTTTTCCCCCTGCCCTTCTGAATGTACATTCACTTTTCTGATTGTGTCTTTGCTTCGGTTTGGAGATAACTTCTGACCATCGCCTGTTTTAAGTGACTGTTGAATTAATGATCACTGGAAATTAACTTTTAGATAAAATTGGGTTTACTGGATAAAAGTCAGTGCTTTAATGAAAGGATTTCTCCCTGACAAATTTCTAAACCTGTTTGAGAAATCACTGTAATTTCTAATCTCCTCAGGCTGTTTTCTCTGACCAACTTCATCCATCTACACCAGTGATGTCCTGGCTCCATCTTCACTTTTTACTCTTATCCTGAATACTAACCACCGTCATACACTTTTTTTTAGAAACTGAGAAGTGTTTCCTCTATCTCGGTCTTGATATTACCCGTCTGTTCTGAAATGAGTCTCCCCCTCCTTCCCTTCCTCCCTCCCTGTCTTTCTCTCTCCCTCTCGCTCTTTGTTTTCTGTTCATTTTGCTGCCTGTGCACAAACATGTCTGCTGTCTGCCTGCCTGGCAGCCAGCAGGTTTGAGGCCTATATTTAATCACCACAAGGCTTAACTCCCTCCGTCAGTGACGGCTCATTTGACGTGGCGGCCCTGGGCTCTCTCTCCTGATCTTATGCCAAATACAATAACTCCTCTCTTTCGTTACCCTGCTGTATGTTATAATTTCGCTATTTTTCAATGTCAGTGCCGGGGCTTTTGAAGAGTTTTTATTGAATTTCCTGCTGGACCCTGCTGCCGGGGCCATTTTCTTTCAGCCTTCACTGTCACCAGGCTGTGAAACCCTCCTCTCTTTTTCTTTCATTACATTTCTCCTTTTTGTCTATTTAAAGACAGTAAAATTGAAAATTAGGGCATCATTTCGTCATATATCAAGTATAGTGTCTGATTATTAAAGCCATGTTTGTGAGAAACAAAAGAGCTGAGCCTGATGTGCAGAAAATCCCCTGCATATTTACTATTAAAGGTTCTTGTTACCCATCTATTTCCTCTGGGTAATATTATCTAACCCTCCTCAGTTACATGTGTTCACAATTCTTGAGCATTATAAATCTTCGGCGGAGCTGTCATGAGTGTCTTGAAAGCATTAAAATGCCTGTTGTTTGACCAAATGGAAAGAGAGGAGATTCAAACAATACTTCACTCTTCCTGTCTCCGAGTTCACAGAAGTTAATGCATTTGGCAGTAGCAGATGCCGTTCTCCCCTCAGAGTTGTGTGAAAGAATGTCACCCAAGTCTAATCAAATTATGGCCGTTATAGCAGATGTCAAACCTTCACTTTAAATTTCAGCCTCTCGCCGCTGACACTTTGTGCACTTTCTCGCTCCTGTTTTGTTGTGATAAACCCGAGATAAGATCTGAATGAGAGCATGTATGGGAGGGTATACTCTTTGATAATGCGGTTGTGGCTCATATGGTTAAAATCAGTGAGTGTGGAAAGAAAGGACTTCGGTTCCTCTGTGTGTGTGTTTGTGTGTGTTTGTGTGTGTGTGTGTGTGTGTGCACGTCATCTCTTGTGACCTCTTAATATCGCATCACATGTCTGATCTTATTCTTGTCTGCCATCTGAACTCCTGTCATGTGCTCCTTTTGCCAATCTGTCACACTTAATCTGAGCGGAAAGAAAAACTTAAGAGGAGAGCCTCCAGTGCCCCAGGAACGCTTGGGGTTGGGGGAAAAAAAGAGAGCGGAGAAACAAAGGGGGAGAAGAAGAAGAAAATCACAACGGCGTAGCATTTCAGGGGCATGAATGGCATCAATGATTCGCTGAGGGGGATAAATGGGGTGAGAGAAAAGAGGGAGAAAGATGAGAGAACAATGTGTCTGTTGTTCTTTAATCTGAAGTAAATCATCTCTCTCTCTCTCTCTGTCAGGTGTTGAGCCCTGCTCTCATCACATAATGCTTCAAGGGTTCGCCCGGTACAGTGCTGTCCTAATGATTTAGTCAGGTCTCTCCCTTCATCTCATCTTCCTTTTCAGTGGCTAATTTCATGAGATCTGAAGCTAGAGATTCCTCTCTCTGTCCACTCGGTCAGCGCAACAGTTACACGGTTGTTGAGTCGACGATTATGGCCGTATTTAAGACCAGTCTGATCAACCCTCTGTTTCTCCCGTGGAGAGAAACATTCATGACAACTTTCTCAACAGTTAGTAGAAGTAATTTCTGAACTTTCAAATCTCTCACCGGTTTAGATTTGTGTCCCTGGAAGATCATGAGAGAAAAAAAAACGAAAAAAAAAACCAGACGTGTTCAGATTTAAGTCATTTCGGTAATGCAAACCATGAGCTGGCTTTGTGTTGGCCTGCCAGATGGGACAGCTGCTCGGGGTGCAGCTGAGCTTCACTGTGCTTCTCGCTGGGTGAAAAGTTCATCTCCAAAGTGCCAAAAATCCATGTGGGAAAGCGCCGTTACCTGAAGTTCATTAAATCCGAAAGATAGAGGCTGTGCATGTGGCTTGTAGTTTTATCAGCCATGAAACAAAAACATCATTTTAGATTAGCTGAATCCATGTTTGTGCAAGTGAACCTGAAATCAGAACATCGTGTCCTGATCTGCTACGTTAAGAAGGCCGACTTTCAAGACTTTGCTGACAGTTAGTTGGAATCTGGATTTATGAGCTCAGAAACGTTGCTTTACTCAGTCAAATTAAAGTTGAATCCAGATTATTTTGGTTAATGACTGTACAAACCAGAAAACATGATAATATTCCCTAGATACTGTTGCTGCATCCAACATATCACCAAACGAGAATCCACAGCCTGTTTTGGATTAGATTAAAATTAAACGAATGACTTTTCGGGAAATATGTGTATTTGCCCTGTTGTTGAGAATTAAATGATAAGATTGATACTACTCTTGTGCCTCTACAATAAATATGCAGTTATTGTTGCATCAGGATAGCTTAGCGTAGCATAAAGAAGAAGCCTGCTACTGACGGAAAACAACAAAAATTGCTACCACTCAAGAAATACTCGCAAACATAACCCCAAGTCATTTTCAGTTTTATGTTTCATTTTTTTGCACAGTTAAAACAACTGCACAACAGTTACTACTGCACACGTGGGAACATTTTAGCATTCAAAGCACAAAACGTCATCCCAGTGTGGATTTGAGTTTTCTTTCCCTTCAACGGTGTCATTCCCAACTTTACAGGGGGATGAAAAACTGGATGGCCCTCTCATTTATAAACACCCTCAGTGTTGCTCCATTCAAAGCCCAATTAAATGTTTTACTAGAGGAGCTGAAGTTATGGACTTAAAACTGAGAACATATGGCAGGATGTGGAGCTGTTCTGTGTTTGACCCAAGCTATTGGCATCGGCAGCTTGCATTAATATGTCAAATTAAACCAACAGAGCTGTTGACAGAACTGTATTGACCTCTGTCAGAGGGAGTATTTCTCTCATGTACCCTCCTCGTGTTTCCCTCTTGTCACACTCAGATGAGGTGACATTTTAAACCTACCTTTACTGCACTTTATGACATGTTTTTTCTCTCTTTTCTCCTCTATTTTTCAATCATGTGGCATTGAAAATGTCTGTAATTGTAACATCTTGTGACCAGATAATGGGGAGAGGTGGTCAGTCAGTCAGTCATTCAGCCCAGACAGCAATCGAAGTCTTGTCTGTAGCACTTAATGTCTTCAGCATGCTGTCACTCAGGACCATTATTGTTCTGCACTGCACTTTGGCTAATGGTTACTACAGCTCAGTCTGTCATGTATCACTCACCACATGGACTTGCAAGGTTGTGTCTTTTTCCTTAAACACACACACACTCCAGTATCACAAAATCACTTTTTGAATACACTAGATATGAGACAAACCATTCTCTCTGTCTGTCCATTACACGAGGTACACCGAATGGCTGGCTTAGCTTTGTTTCACTCAAATACTTTAGTCGCTCCATTCTGAAGTAGAGGGATACTTACACTATACTTTACAGAGAAAAAATGCTACTTTCACGGTTTCATTAGTTTATATTACATTATATACTCTCTATCTTAAATGCACCCATGTCATGTTGCAAATCGAGCAAGAGAGAGAACTGTGTCATTCATTTTAGTGAGACAGCATGTGGATCCCGACTGTGTGAAGAAAATGCAGTGTAGTAATGCAGTGTCTTTTGGTGACGCACTGTGTTTGACAGTCACATATGTGTAAAGGTGCATCCCTTGTTTCTTCTTAGTAATCATTAATGCACTTCTGATGGAGAAAAAATCAGTCTGATTACTGGCTTCATGTTTGGGGTAATGGATTACCGAATGTTAGCTGGCTCTGGGCCCAGATACTGTATGTGTGGCCCCCTAGATGTAGGGATGTTGTTGTAGGGTTTTGCTAATACAAACTTTGAATTGGCACTCTTTGGCTTACTTTGAGCCAGCACGGGAGCTCACAACCCGACCAGCATATCTGAATTCATGCAAGACTTAAGACTTCATCACACTGGAATTTACTCAGCCGAGATTTCTCAGTGAACCAATTCACTGATATTGAATCACAACAACAACTGGCAGATTTGCATGTGGGAGAGTGAAGGGAATCTGCACAGATGTTTACACATTTGATTCAGATTTGACAAACTTTATCATTCAAATTAATGCTGTTGCTTGGTGGCAAGTTGTCTTGACATGCCTGAGAGGGAACAGGAAGTTGTGAAGTCCAAAATGGAGGAAGCTACCATGTCCTATTAACTGTGTTATTGCGCTACCAATTTCTTTTATAACCAGAGCTGGAGAGTAAAACTGCTCCACAAAAGCACACGTTAATAGCATAATTACTTTTGATACCATATGAACTTCTTTTGACTCAAACTTGTTGTCCAGTGAGTGACTAGTCAGAAGTTACTGACTAGCAACAGCAGTTCTTATTTTTTTTAGCAGTTAAGCTACAGTGATTTATAGGACTAGGCCTAAAAGCAGACTTTATCATACAACTTCTACTATTACATGCGTACATGGATGAACTTCACTGTTCCACTTCTTTGGTTTGTGCAGACCTTAATGCATCTGTCCCTTTCTGAGGACCGTTCACTGTAGCAAGGAGGGAAAAAATATGCAGATGAAAGTGGTTGAGTTAAGCAGGTGTGCACTGAAACGTGTGTGGCTAGTTCAGGACTGTGCAGCGTGTGTGTTCGTCCTCCTCCTCTCTTGCGTGGGCGTTGATATGTCGGCCTCCTGTCGCTGAAGAACACTTCACAGAACTCCATCAAAGAGAAAACAGAAGAGCAGAGAGGGAGAATCGAGTGGGGGAGGCATCAAAGGCCGATTCTCTCCACTGTTTCCACATGCTGCAACATCCCAGTGGTAACAGCTGACAAGCCCCTCTATAAACAGCCTGCTCAGATCCTGCCAGCAGGATGCACCCATTCAAAAGCATTTTACTCTCTGGGCTTTGTTTATTGAAGTGCTGCCTGGACAGCAGGGCAGCATGAAGGGGCGGGTAGAGTCAAACTGGAGAGAACACAGGAATTAAGAAGGTAGGACACACAAAGTGAAGAGAAGAAATATCCTTGCATCTGACGTAATGCTCCTTTAAAGTGGCTGTAATCAATAGCCTTTATCACAGTTTATCCAGTAACACAACATCCACAACCTGCTCTGCACCAAAGAGCAGTTAAGTACAAATTAGTGACCTCCTGGTGAACATTTAGCAGCTATAGAGTCAAACAGTTTCCTCAGAACATGGAGGAAACCAAAGATGGAGCTAAAAGACAGTAAATATTGGACTTCATCGAGTGCACACAAAAATGATGCCACGTAACATAATGTTGCTCCTTAACTGCTGGATGTGTAAATAAGGAACTTAAAAGTTGATGATGTAGCAATTTGGTGTTCACAACCTGTTTTGCTGCCTCTAAATGACCAAAACAAATCTGTTTATCTGACAATCTGACAATTTACATTTAATTTTTGTACTTCCTTGTGTACTTCCTCATCCCTCCCCAGCACCTAAACTATATAACAAACACTATGACAACGTGCAAGTCTTTCCTGTCGTCACCTCTTCTCGTCACGCTGTTTGATGTCGCCTATTTGCAAGTAACACAGCTGAAAGACTGGAGAGACTTTGAGGTAAATATTTGCTGTCAGTCAACCAGTGATCTCCAATGAGACAGACCATGTTTTCTTATCAAAAAGACCAAAGAGAGCTGGAGACGTCTCTCCCAGATGTCTGTAAACAGCACGAAAGTCTGTGCTTCGTTTCACCCCAGAGAGTGAAAGGTGTGACTTGACTCCTTCTTCCTCTCATCCTCTCGACATCAAAGATGTTATTCAAAAATGTGCTTTCCAGTTTTAAGCAATACCTCCACTCGGTGTGTCAACAGGTTCTGCTTCCCTGGTTTATTTTCATTTCTTACCCTCCTCCTCTACCCTTGTGGATCCCTCTTTTGTCAGGGCTTGCTCCATGGCTTTGTTTTGCCTCAGGATGGGCGGTTGAGCAAGAGGAAGAGGATGAGCAGGTGAGCGGCAGAAAAACAAAAATGGGCGTGCTCCCACAAATTCCACTTCTTATTGCAACTTCCACTTTCCCTCAAAAGATGAAACGTTTGAGCCTTTAACCGGCCGTCCGGCTCTCCTGATGCTACCGCACGCGCGCGCGTGTGTGTGTGTCCCTGTCGCACTTCAAAGATCAAAACGGCGAACATGACAGAATGAGACTGAGGTGCATTCCTCTCAGGTGATGACAGCGATAATCCACAGGCAGTCTGGATTCAGCCGAGCACAGATGACAAGGTTGGAGTGACACACTGACACACACCAGCACACATTACCTGAAACCCTCCCATTCGCCTCAGGCCCCGTGTTGAAAAAATGTGGGTCATGGGTGAAGACTACAAAGGATGACTTGCCGCTGCCAAGTGCACATATGTGCACAAATCTCTGCGCACAGCTCTAATCCTCCCTGTCAGACTTTGTGACAACATGATGGACAGATAGAGGGAGGGGGAAGTAGCGTTCAATGTTAAGTGGCAGGGTGACAGCCAAATGACAGTCCTTAGGCAACACACACACGCACACACACACACACACACACAGCTCTGGCAAAACAATAATCACACAATCCTTTCACACACTTTTCTAGCAGCATCTCATGAGTGTAAACTGACTTATAGACGTCAACAATAAAAAAAGTCTCAACATACGGGTAATTTATTTATGTTCTTGGGTAAATAATTTTGTATATTTCTTTTTGCAGAGAAGGAGTTGTAGTTGAGCATCTCATCTTAGCATCATAAGTCTGAGGGGATACTTTATATAACTCCTTATTTGACATAGTATCTCATCTCTTTAACCTCAAAATATCATCTTACTTTGGATATTCTTTAAATCAAGTCCAACCCTTTACCTACTTTTTTCCCTTCACTGGCAGAAATCGGCTCCCATATACACCTCACAATCCTCCAAATAACTAATTTAGTGGATCACTTTTGTCCTCACCCGACTGCGAGTCATTTCCTGGAGCCAGTAGTCAATGGGGAGTGATAAAGCCTTATAACGATTCCAGTAAAGCACCAGTGCTGGGAGTCACAGCTCCCTAATACCTTGTGTACTCTCCACATGGGCTGATGTGCCAGAGGCAACACCCTCATTTGTCACTCTGTCAGAAAGATGGCTGTGGAGCTGGTGCTGGTGGGGATATAAACGAGGGCTGGATGGAGCAGTCTGTAACAAATGGTGCCTGTGTTTGAGGGACAAACACAAAAACGGCTTTGATTTATCCACCTCTCATAAGTTTGGCTCAATTTAAGTTCATAAGATCAAAGGTAAAAACAAAGACACCCGAACCAGAGTTCCAGTTTGTGAGGTGGACAGTAAAATGAAGTAGAACATAACTCACTCATAATGGACCTTTTGTCTAATTTTTCATCAGTTATTCACTCAGAAGTGGTATCGTGCACTGCAACTTTACTGGGAGTGTAATTTTTCAATAATGAGATTATTTTCAGGACAGAAAAAAAACAGGAAAGGCACTATTTGAATAGTCAAATAGTAGATACACACATACACAACACAGCCCTCTCTTGTTGTATCCCCCTCCCCGCCCCCCATCATCACATCTCTCCCTGCCAAATCATTTCCACCAAATCCATTTTGATACGACATCACAACGCCCCGCAAAGTGAAGATAATCCTTGACATTTTTATCATTCACCCCCCTTTTATTTAGTCTGCGCTCTGCTGTGCCTGTCTTGTTTGCTGATAAAATCTGCCAGCCGATGCAAGCCTTGGCGGATCACACATCAAAAAGGTCCGTTCCCCCCCGGGGGGTGACAAAGTGTCAAAATAATATTCCTCTGCGGGCTCTGGGTGGCAGCCCAATTTAAAAACTTCATTTGATGATTGTAGCCATTTACATGTTGTTCTCGGCTGACTATAAAATCTGCATCCCCTCCTATTCTGCTTTACTACATGACAAAACGGCTGAAAAAAAAAGATATTAAATAAATAACAGGAAAAGTTTGTTTTACAATGAGTGGGAGTCCAAAAGGTTAATAACTGTGGAAACCCATTTCTGCCAAGAAATGTAAGTTTTTGATAACACAGAAAATAATTGTGAAAAAGAAAAACAAAGACAAAAAACAACACAGACAAAAGTTAGATTTGTCTTTTCTTAGATTATTAATTGTTCTCTTACATGATATCTAAGTGCTCAATGAAAGCAGCAATTGAATTATTTTTCACACAGGTATGTTCATCAGTAAAATCACTGATTTATAAGGTTTTTATTTGATATTCAAATGAGAAATACAGTACAATTTTTTTATATATAGTTTAATAAAAATGAAATGTATTTGATACATGAAAGGGCATTTATAAATAACATAATACTATTAACAAACACATCAATTAAAATTGTATTAATACCTG
>JAOXYL010000042.1:8916325-8930815 GCA_028564955.1 Terapon puta
TGTTTTTCTTTTCTTTCCCCTTTAAATCCATGTGACACTCTTGGTCCTGGTAATGGTAAAACACGATAAATCTCATTTCATAATTTTGACTTACCACGTGTATTTTGGTTCTTACACTTTCTCAGCTATGTTTTTCTTTTCCTGGCAGATATGGACCACCATGAGTAACATTATAAATGTTGGGAGTCTTTGATGAAACATTCCTGTCTTTCCTCCCCGCCATCCATATAATGTTACTGAGCACATGTCAGAGCGTGAAGGATCATGTGACTTATGTCGCACTTCTGTGATCCTTTGAAATAGGCGAGTTTTACGCAACAATATTTCTCTTTGGCTCAAGCTTCAGTAAAATATACGCAAGTGTCCGGATAGACTGTAAAAGGCTGTGACAAGGCTTATAGCGAAACAATATAAAGAACGATGAAAACATGGCAGTTAAAAGCCAAAAGACGTGGCCAAAAATCCACTCAGTTATGACATTATGACATGATGATTCATTTCATCTGTCCACCTTAATACACAAAAAGCTCCTTTATCTAAGAAAATACTATAGCTTTTGCCTGTTGGGCCACTGTTTTCCAACATTTGGGGCTTTCCTGTAATAAGGAAGAGATTTTTCCCAACTGGTTCAGTGGAATGAAAAGCATTGGCCAGGCCACGGTTTTGATTTTAACAGCAGCGAGCAAAAACACTATAAATTTACAGTCACAGGAGAGGGTTTTTTAATAGGAACTCAACTTTGCAAAGGCAATAACTCTCTCAGTCTTACTTTCTCTCTCTGAAACGCTCCAACTTTCTGCAGAGGTAGCTGAGGCAGCTGGCAGTGCTCAGTAGTCGGCCTGACAAGGTGCTTTGAAATACCAATCACTGAGTTTATACAACAGGGAGGGCTTGTAAATGTGTCGAGTGGGGAAATATACAATGCCATACTTCCATTTCTTCTGGTAAAGAAGGAGAGTTATGGTCTCAGCAGTGCGTACACCTTACAGGTGATATAATATATGCTCAGTCTTGTTCTGAGCCCCATTTATCATGGATGACAGTCGAGGAAAGTGCTTTTAGTTCTGTTATTCTCGTGACAATCCGCTGCTTGCCAACACCACCCACATGTATACACGCATGTACATGATATGTGAGATACTGAAAACCCAAGCAGAACTGATGTGGCCATGCTGTGAGTAATTTACAACACCTCTTTGCAGGACAAAAACCTTTTACCCAGAAAATAATACCTTAAAGTGTGTGTGTTTTACCACGTGTCAGGCTTCTCATTTCTATCCAATAAACTTTTTTTTGTTGTTGTTCTTTGTGAAATTACAGTTTTTTTGGGAGTTGTAGCTAACTTGCTAATTAACATAAGCTCCAGTAAATGAGTGATAATGTCTGTGGTTGACTTATTATAAAAAATAATAACATCTTAGGTGTGCACTATCAGTCACAGGCTACAGCTACATGTCCCAGGTGAGATGTAATACATGTTTAGAAGTTAGATTTCAGCTGTATTGTTCTTCATTTCGAATGATGGATTGTGTTTCAGAATAAACTTTGTTGCTGAGGACTGGTGCGTTTGGTAAATGTAACATTACCTTTGGTGATATAGTGGTTTTGCTGGGACTGCACGGAGGGTAAACTTCTTGGCTATCGTTGGCACAATTAAAATAAGAAATGTATTCCCCCTTCTCATCAGGGGACATCCGGATCGTGTGGTTTTTACTCTGTGAACTGTTGAACTGGAACCCATCAACTAACCAACATGTCAGTATGTTTGTTCTTTTACTAAGGCCCGTTTAAACAGAGTCTTTACGTATCCACTAATATACAAATAGGCAGCAGAGCCCCAATAAGCTCTGAGTGCAGGTTATTAGTCAGGGCTTTGTAGATGTGCAGGAAGAGCTGATTTCTCTGACACTGCCTATATTATCTTAATTTCCAGTGTTACATATTTGGACTAGTTAAAAAGCAATGCTAGAAACAAGCAAAATGTGTATTTCTGCTTTTAAATAAGCTGGATCGATTGTGTTGTAAGTGTTAGTGCTGGATTTTATTTGGGTGCAACCTCCAGATGTTATTTACCCACTAAACAACACATTCAAGTGTTATAAAGCCAAATCTTTCTACCAGATGTGTCTCTGAGCAGAAGTTATCAATGCCTCTGCCAATGAGCTGAGTGACAGGCCGAGGAAGAAAATAACTGAGTCAACATCCCATACGGCTATGAGTAACATAGAGCGAGCGGGAGTGAAATACCAGGAAGCAAACTGTGGAAAAAGAGTGATCCAGACTTCAAAGAAATCAGAGGTAATCTATATTTATGATTCTGTGGAAAATCATGACATTATCTCACCCTCTAAAGTTCGTCCTACGTTCGGAGCTGGAGGGGAAACTGTCCTACTTCAGCAGAAATCTGAGGTCAGCGCAGAAAATATTTCACGGTGTGTCAGACCGCTCTGCACATGGTGAATAATGTTCAACATGACACCGTAATGCTTGTTCAGGTGAAAAACGGTTCCCTCCGCAACTTTCTGGGGCAGCGGTAATAATATTCCATCCGAGGGTGGGGGTGTGTGTGAAATATGGCGCTACTTCACATTCATGTATTCATCCTGGAGCGATAAATTAGACCCCAGACATTTCAATCTAACTTCCTAAATAGAGCACTTTGTCATCACAAACTAAAGGGGAGGTATGTTGGGTGATCAACAGAATAATTCATGACCTCTTTAGGTTCTGAGCATCAGGAACAGGGTGACGCGTGTGATCTTCAGGATTAGCTAGAAAGCATGCTGTAAATAATCACCACACACAACAGGAAGATAAAATAGTGCTTTAATTTGAAATAATTCCTCATCCTCTCCAACTCTCTGATGCGCTACATTGCATCCGAACGGGCAAACACGAACTACATCCTTTATCTTGATCTCCGCAGTCAAATATCGTGCATAAAATGAATTAGACTGGGGCAGCTGGGTGAGGATCATTTGTTTGAAGTGACATGGCTGATAGGCGTTGATTTACTTACACAATAATGGCCTTTTAATTGAGCTCTTCCGTCCTTTGTAACATCAAAGCCTGACAAGTGGTTTGACAACGGCGCTTTCTCTCCCCCCTCTGTGACTGACAGGCACAATACAGTCGCCCTCATCCCTCTCAGCTTCCCTCAACTGTCACGACTGCACACGAGATTGAAACCGGACACCTTTGCCTAGGGGACGTAATGTGCGTCCTACAGAATCTGAAATTAAAGTGGTTATCCCTTCAGAAAATGGAATTACTGCAGGGCAGTTTGATTTTATTCAGCTTTGCATCGGGGAAACTGTGCGACATGCGTGCTCTTGGTTTGATTTATTTGCAAAGACAGAAATACAAATAAAGAAAGCAATCTCATTTACCACCTTCCAGTGTTGCCATAGTCTGTTAAACCACAAGTCAAGTGTTATGACAGACTTTGTCTGCTTTGCTGGCACGTCTTGAGGGAGAGCAGAGGAGGCGTGTGGTGTGTGCTGAGCGATGACAGATGTGGGACGAACGCTGAAATGCATCTTTCCCTCTGCAGTGGTGTGTTTTGGGTTGAAATGGTCGCTGCTGACCGGTGATTACGTGGCTGTACGCACGCAGGAACAGAGCCTATGTTTGGTGTAGCTCACATTTGGGTTTCTAAATGGTGCGTGGATTCATTCCTGACATTTATGAATGAGGGTTGTGCACAGGGTTAAGTAAATAAAGCCATCAAAGTGAGGAGCATGTGAGGAGCACGGAGTCTCCTTCACTGCTTCCTCTTGCATTCTTTCATTTTACACCCCCCTCTGTTTAAATAACTCACAGGGTTTTCTATCAGCGTAACTTATTGAACAGGGTGAATCAATGCGTGACATAGGTCCTGGTCCAGCACTCTGTTACAGCTAACTGCTTCTTCTTTGATTCTATGGACAGTTTTAGGATTAATGGGGATCCAGCGTGAGAGCAATTGACTTCTGTGTCGCCCTCTTTCTCATTATCTGTGGGCAATACAAAATGGCTCAAGGTGGACACATTTAACACTCAACAGTCTCGCAGGCCGCCTGACATTACAGGTATTCCTTTATTATCATGGGACCTTACAGTGTTTTGAGAAAGGTTACATTGGAATTATAACATATGATGTGTGTGTTATTGCAGTCTGGTGGTGTACAGTATATTACTACAGCTTTTAATATTCTTCCGACTAAGCTTCCTTTCATTTACACAGCTTTACACTTTACCACATCCCAATGGCAATGCACTTCCCCTAATTAATTCATCATTCAACTTCTGCTTTTAGAAACTTGCTGCTTTCCTCCAAACAGGTTTGCTTTGACCAAGCATTCAATAAACACACTGTTATTATATCTGTATGTGGATAATCCATTCCTGATTTACCAGTTGCTTCTAACTTCCATCATACATTTACTTCCTCTGTTCATAACATTCATGAGAATTTCTTCACATGTAAGCCAATTCCACAGGTATGTCAGTGCATTATCTAGGGAAACAACCCATAATATAGAAATTATATTGTCTATATTGCCTGTTAGTACGAATCATTTTGAACCGCCTCATTCATTCACCAAATTCTCAAACTCTTGGACTTCTCAGAGGTTATTAAAAATACCTCTTGACCAGCAAAACCCTCTAATTTGATTGGTTTAGTATTGGTTTACTCAACAAAAATGTGCAGCAATTAGCTATCATAACTCTCTCATAAACTCTTTTAATGTGATGGACATCAGCATCAGATAAATCTGTGGTAAAAGCCCGGACAAATGTGATAAGCATGGCCTCCTCTTTGCATCTGTTGAAGTGTTTCAAACAGAAGGGAAATCAATGGTAAATAATTGCCTAGCTTCTGTGCAGAGTGAATGCTACAGGGAGCAATGGAAAGGTTTGTTTAGCGCCTCCAGGTCTGTGCAGTCACAATCAATTTCCCTGCAGCAGCCAGGAAAAGGTCCACTTGATTGCTGGAATATCCTGAAAGAGAAAAAGTAATAAGTAATTATTGCAATAGTGGTTGCCAAATCTGTATATGCCTGCTTGTAAGGCAAGCATTGTAGTGAAATGTTGCCATGCCTGCCAAACTTTCAATTCCAGTGCATAATGCAGTTAACAGTGATAATGATGGCAGATTTGGCACTCAAAATGTTCCTTGGTGAAATGACATCTTCTGCTCCATCAGCTGCAGGTAGAGACAGTATAAAAGACGCAGACTTATCTTTTGGATCTGAAAAGTGAAGCCACTGTGGGAGTGTTTTACACCTGCTTTCTTTCTCATGGCCAACAGGGGGCGACTCCACTGAATGACTTTTTGCTTGATTTATTAATTCAGCAAACATTTTCCTAATGAGTTTATGGATAGTTTTAAGTTTTTCCAATACAATATGATGATGTTCATCCTAATTAATATCACAGTTAAAGTGAATTAGGGAAGCACTGTGCTAACCAAGCTCCAATCTCTTGTTGAAACGTGACTAATTCTGGCTTCAAACAAACAAACAAAAAAAAAAGCTTGCAATAACCAAATGCCAGACTGGAAGCATCAAAATGCTACTGCCTATATCCACTTTTTTAAATACAGTCTTAGCAAGCTATGTAACATACCTTTTTTAGTTTTTTGAGACCTCTGGTGACTTGTTTTAAAATGAAACCCCCATGAATGATGCTTAAAAACAAACTTACTGTTTGGTTGTATGTCAGCATATCATTTTAGCTAGCTGAAATGTTAACTAATGACTAACATGATTAAAACTACTTCTGGTAGTTGTAAACTGTCCTCAGTCCAGTACAGAGGAGTACAGAGACGCTAACGTTCCTCTAAACTGGAAACTGTAATCCCACAAAATAATATCTTGCATAATGTAGTGCCATTTGTTTTACTTTCACAGTATCAGCTTAAGAACATTTCCAAATAAAAAGCTGCAGTAAGAAAATGTATATGATACCTTAAAAGCAGTAAACCCTGCTGGAAAAAAACAACCCTTTTTTTTTTTTTTCGTCCTCCAACCTTTTTATTTTAGAGTATACGGTAGCCAGCAGGCAGTTCTGAGTTTTTGGAATACGATCCTCTACAAAAAGCCAAATCGAGAGGGGTGTGAAAAAACATCTTTGATGTCAGATGAAATTTCCCTGAACAGCACAGTACAATCTGATTGCAGGCTGGCGTCCTCTGGCAGCCTGATCTCTCTGGATCGTTCCACCCACAGGACATGCAAAGTGCATCTGTGCTGCTGAGAAAGTGTTTGCGTGTGTCTGTAAGAGAGTTACGCCAATGTTAAACAGAGTACTAAGTTAAAATGTATACTTCTAACTGTACTGAATATGGGAATGTGTGAGGAAGTATTTGCAGCACAGCACATTTTGATTTTTTTAATGGAGGATCAGTAGATGTCTGACTGAGTTACTCACTACCATAAATTAGCACCAAGATGTTGAGTTACAGAGAAGGTTAAATTGTGTTGATTATGAAACTGAAAATATTCCCAATTTTCATTCACTAAACCCTCTGAACAGTGTTTATCATTACTGCAAAAACTAAGAAGCATATTATCTTATGTTATGTTGTCAGGTTAGAAAAATATCTGAGCAAAAACATTTCCACGTATTTTGGAATCGTTTACAATGGGATTGCAGCATGTTTTTTCTCATTGCAGAGAGTTAAAAATTGCTCAAGCTTTGGGTGAAACATTGTGCTTGTCCCTGTCACTTTCTACCCAATCACTGTCCAATCACAGTTGAGGAGTGGTGGGACAAATACCACCAGTCGTGTCCTACTTGTATCTTCTGGGGACCTGGAATAAAACAACAACACTTATTTTGCTCTGTCTAACTTCAGATTGTAAACCAATTAATAGTGCTCGCTGAGATGTTACCCACAAAATCTCATGAACCCACATAGACCCGTTCCTTCCGTCTAGCTGCTTCAGGCTTTTCTTCATCCAGACCAGTTTATAGTTAAATTGCCATCAACAAATAATTGTCTCACATGAAGAAGATTTGAAAAACTGCTTGATACGCATGTTTCCCCGCCATTTAGGAAGTTCATGCTCAGTTGAGCCCATGAAAAAGTCAAGTCAATTAGCTAGCTAACTGCAGCTGATACGATCTTCGCGTGACTGTTGTCATTTCAAACCATGTCACCAACGGTTGTTAGCTTGAAACAAGAAGTCTGCCTTTCTTTGTGTGAATTCAAAGACCTGTTGTTTGAAATGCTGATACAATTTTATAGGCATAGCAGGGGCGCGGCATTTGGTGAGGAGTCAGTTAAGTTTTAATGGAGTGTGTTGGAAGCAGCTTGAAAAAACTTTAATCCTCATTGTGAAACGCAGGACCAGAAGGTGCAGTGAGGACACATCCGGAGTTTTGAAGTTCTATAGATGTTTAACTACCCATCTCCACAGGTTGATTTAATGCCACATGAAAGAGATAAATGAATGAAACTATAAATCACTCATAGCAGAGTACAAACACCATTCATGGTGTGTTGTCATAGAGGGAGTCTTAAAGACCGGTTTTAGTCGGTCTCTCAAACTTTTTCCATTGTTCTGCCATGTGTTGCTGCTTTGATTATGTTTTTGAGATAAGGGAACAAGAGGAAACCCGTCTCAAATTAAGCAACAACAGGAAACAGTAATCACTCACACACTGTGCCACTGCTTGTTAATGACCAACTTCAAGGCAAGTCACAAGTTAAGTTAAGAGAAGAGCCCTATTGTTTACTGTGGCTACCCTTAGTATTTGGCCTTCTTTGGCTTCTCTTCTGCTCTCCCTCCTTTTGTCTCAGTCCTCCCTCTCTTCTCCAATAGACCTTTCTCCTGCTAAAATTTCTCATCCTGAATAAACCTATAGGCTGGGTCCCTTGAGGATGGGAGATTCCTGAATGCTGAGATGTGAATCTGTGGTTAGGTAGCGATGAAGAACCACAGGCCACTTTTGATTAACGTGTGCAAATTGATCGTCATCAAGAGAGGGAAATGGCATTTGATCTAACATATCCATAATGCCAATAGGAATGAGGAATGTAAAATGACACTGAATAGTCAATATTTATATTTTAAAATGCATCAAATAATGATGACTGATGGGAAGGTTGCCTCTCAAAATGACAAACCTTCAGAATTATCACCTGGTTCAGTTTGTTGCTTTGATTTTAGGGATGTAACTTTACATATTTGGTTCTGATAAATCCCCTGTATGCTCTGTGCCCAGCACCAGATTGTTTTACATAACAACTTTGAATTCTCCTTGTGTCTGTTTGGGGCTAGCAGCATGAAGCAAAATTAGCTCTTGTAAGCATAACACAGCCAAATCTGCTACCAAACTCTTGTTGTTGAACTGTATTGTGGGTAATGTAGGTGACTCATGTTGACAAGAAAGACGTATGTGTGGAATAAATACATCTACTAACTCCAACAATCTTATAGGAGTGTAATGCTAAATCGTGGAGTACTAATTCAATAAGCATAATATTATATTTAAAATGTAATAAAGTATTTTTAAGTGACCTGCCCCTGTCCTGAGACTGTTTGCTAATAGATTCACTGTATCATTTCATCAGATGATTATATTTCATGTGTTATGTCTACAGTAGTATGAGAAAGTATGACCAAACCCTTTCGATCGCCCCCTGATGGCTGGCTGCAGTAGAGATTATAAACCCTGCCTTCTTCATGTTAGCAGATGAGACATAAGACAATTTTTTGTTTGTTTTTGGTTATTTCTGTTGTTTGATGCTATAAAAAGGTGATCACAATGAGTTAGTTATGGACATCGTGGGTGCCTTTTCAGGAGTGGTGTGGAGTGCAGGAACAACAGGAGATATAACTTTAACTGGTTCTAATTTCTCATTACTTATTGAGTTGGACTGGTGTATTGCGAGACGATACTGTGGTTCCTTCCCTAATCACTCACAACTAAGACTCCAAAAAGGTTCCAAATAACAGCACCACGCAAGATGGCGTGCCTGTATCTGGGTGTTTTGTGTTGGCTCTCTTTTTTTTTGCTATGGGAAGAAGTGGAGATGCGTTATCCATCTTTATCTACAGTCTATGATCTACAGCTTGGTCTACCGCAACCAAAATTAATTTATTGCAGGTTTAAAGTAACAGTAACTCAGCATTGCCAACAAACTACCATTAACGATGGTATCAGGAATAACTAGTTTCCATACCTGGTCATTATACTTTCATGCTGCAGTTCACCAGTAATAAATGACTGGACGTCGCCTATATAATCCCACTTACACTGACTTCATTCATGTATCCATTCATGTTTTAATGTCGGAAAAATTGCACAAACATCCTCATCAGTGACCTTTTTCTCTTTTTGATATATTACAGGATGCAACACATTGACTTTTTCTCTGAGCCTGGTCACATTGAGACCTTAATCTATTCAACATTTAACACACATTCACATTCTTTTAGATACAGATCTGCAGTTTCATGTAAGGAAAGAGAACATGCCTTTACTTCTGCAAGGAAAACCTGTAATTTACAGACACAGGCTGATGTATTGATTAAAGTCGTATTTTTTTTAATGCTTTATACTGATCAGCGTGTGTATGCTAACAAGGGCTGCACTGTTCCAACACTTGATAAGGCAAACCACTGCTGTTTCTGTTTCCTCCCTTAAGCCACACAAGTGCTCTCTCCTCTACAGTGGTGCAGACTGTGACCTTGTTTCCTGATGAGATGGTGCTCCTGCTCCCTGCTTCTTATCACAAATGGGACATTGATGGATGGCCGAGAGTAGCTGCTCTGCTGTTTAGGGCATGAGGTCAAGGCGACAGTTACTTTAGGCAAAGGATTTTTTTTTTTTTAACGGCAACCTATTGCTGATTTCAGATTGTAAACAAGGCCTGAAAGGATTATAAAAAAAAGAAAAAGAAAGAGAGACTTCAAAATAAACTACATGTTTTGGATTGAAGGAACTGCTTTTACATAAGACCTAATTTATTACCCTTTCTTTATATTTACATGGAAACCATTGCTTTTGAAGATTAAGGAGGACCCTGCGAGATATGTACAAATATCCGTCAGCTAATTCACATTATGCAGCCTTTTGCCTACAGGTTATGAGGGATTAGGGATGATTTTGCACTCAATTGAGGCTGCAAAGGATTCAGAGAATCAAAGCCCCTTCAGACTGAGACTATTTTGGGCTGCTGCTAATAGTTCTTGTCAGCCGTAATTTTTAAGTACTTTAACCAATTCATTGTATAATTAGGTTAACAAAATTAGCTCATTGCAAAGTCAGTCAGCAGGCGGTAATGCAATAAAGTTATTAACATTCCAGATTTATAGAACCATTAATATAGAGGTGATCTGTCTTTATCACATTTTTCTTCCCTGGTAAAATGACATAAATTAATAAAAGAAAATAGACTCTAGTGACATGTTCAGTACACTTTATTGATTTTTTTTTGGTGCTCAATTATGCTCAGAGCAAAAGCCGGCAGACAAATGATCTGTCATCCCACATGTCAAAAATTAAAATCATACCTGTCTGCGGTGTTTATATAACAACAAAAGAATGTTAGCAACATTTCACTGAGCATTTTTAAATACTCCATCTCACTCACAGTCAAACAGCTGCATGTGAATAGCTGCCAGACACGTTGCTACTGCACAAATTGCCAAATTGACAGGAGGACGATGCTATTCAGCACAACACAATGTGGGGCATCTTGCAAACAGGTGTGTGAACAGTTAAAGATTTTGGAAATATGTGACTTGAACAGTTTGTGCATATGTCAACTATGGCACATTTGTGTCTTTTTTCCAGTTGTTCAGTGACTTAAATTGTGTGACAGAACATACTGTGCAGTATATACATGCATTGTAAGAAGAAAGTAGGTCATACAGCAATATCTGCTCCAAATCGCCCTTATGTTCTCCAGCTTCACTCCACTTCACAACATTTTAATAGCAATTTGTCAAACCTTATTCATCTGAGTAAGAACAGACTCTTACTGGACGTTCCTGCTCTTTTTAAGGTGTAAACAAATGGTATGTGTATGATGAAGGAAGATAAAGGAAGTGTTAATGAGTACTTTATCAAAAAAATGAACAGCAGTAGTCCCCAGAAGATGAATCATGATGACTCTGATGACGCCCTGCCATCTCCTCTAACACCACCAGTAGACCAAAATGTTCACTCATCCAGCAAAATATCCAATAATGTTTACAGGATGTCATAATCTTTAATTGTCAGACTTAATGAGTCTGATATTGTTCTTGACCAATCTGCCTTTGTTGTCTTTTATTTTTAGTGCAAATTAGCAACTGTTAGAATACTGGTGTGCTAAACTCTGATGAACATGGTAAAACTTACACCCACCAAGGATTAGCATGTTAACGTTGTGAGTAAGTTTGCATGTACTCAGCAAAAACCTGTGCCTAAGTAAAGAATCACGTTCCTTGAGGAGACTATGGGAGATGAAATAGAGACATCTCAGACATATTGATAGTGCAACATGAAAAAAAATCAAAAGATGGTCTTTGATTGCTTTGAATAAGTCCTCATAATGCCTTGAGGCGGCCAAATTGAAGTAAACAGGAAGTAATTTTACCATGGAGCCAGTCAGTTGGCTGTGCGCTAGAACTTGAGTTGTGTATAATAAAATACGCCGAATTAGCTGTTAGCAGTTCCTGTTTGCAATGTGTCCTTGGATGCACATACATCTACCACTGGATTACTTTGATACTGAACAAAACTTAAAAGCGTGACATTTTAAGGCAAGTTCTGTGGTAATAAATGTGTCTGTTTTTGTACAATTTCTAAGCGGATTTATGGACATTTAATGAATATGTGTATGTGTTCAAATTTGACTAAGTTATGACTCAAAGGAGGACGGCACATTTTGAGCAAATTGCTGCTTGCGTCTCACTTCTCTCCATGCTAGAGGAACTGGGCCCTAAGCCGTAACTGATCCACCATGACCCTTTGCTATGAAAAACAAGCATCTGGACTAGTAAACCCCTTTTGGTGTTTGCCCTGCGTCTACTCATCTGCTTGTTGACAACCGAGGGAGGGATGACTCATGAGACCATATGACTTATTTCCACTGCTCACTGACTTTGTTCTCTGCACCATTACGCTCACAAAAGTGCATTTTTAGTTTTAATGAGGGGTTTATGCACCGCATCCCAGCACACTCATGGTATTCCTCTCTGTGAAGTTGTCAGAGGACTCTTCCAGGGGGAAAGTTCCTGCTCATGCCTTAGATCTATGTTTCATGAGCTGGAAATTATAC
The DNA here is from genome assembly GCA_028564955.1 of Terapon puta. Taxonomy (NCBI): domain Eukaryota; kingdom Metazoa; phylum Chordata; class Actinopteri; order Centrarchiformes; family Terapontidae; genus Terapon; species Terapon puta. The sequence goes on from JAOXYL010000042.1 coordinate 8,928,588, forward strand.
CATTCCATCTGACATTTGAAGCAAAGTTTAGTTTCCACATATTCATGATTGTGTGGTTTAATTTAGACTAAACCTAAGGTTTAAATACAGCATGGTCATACGTCAAACATTTGATGTTCTACATCTTAAAACAGCAATCTGAGCCTGAACCTTATGATTCAACGCTCATGATTTGTCTTTGATTAGTCCCTGCTACTGAAGCCCAAAACTCACGTGAGATCAAATCTCTTCTCTTAGTCACAGTCACAGTATAATTTTGGCATTCATATAAATCTGTCCAGAACTTTAGGGCACATAATTTTGCTCAGCCATTTAATGTGTGATTTAAAAAAAAATAATTTGAGCTTTGTGTAACATTTCATTAAAACGCTTCATTTTTTTTAAAGCTAGTGTTTAAAGATAAACAAGTATTTTGCTGTCTCTATGAGGACGCCCTGAAGTGACCTCTTCAAGTGCAGAGAGCAGGATGCCAATAATTTATCGGGAGATAAAGAGCGAGAGCATATCAAATGCAACATCACAAATCAAAGCATCAAATTATTTTCTTCATGACAGAAAGCTACGATCCAACCCAGCACATAACCCATTTCGCTGCTTCTGTCATGTTCATATTGAGCTTTCGAGGCACATAGGGCCCTTTATGGCATTACACTAAATTTACTCTGCTAGGAAGGCACTTTATCATCTTTCCTCCACCATGGTGGCATGTGAGAGGGCACTTTTTGGGTGTTTCTTTAAAACATGCAGGCATGCTGTCTGGCGTTGATCCGGCTATTGCGCTTGCAGATTTCTTATATTTTCACAACTAATCTCTCCATCATTTTCAGTGGGGTGGCCAAGCTGCAAGTTCCTCTTTAAGTAAGAAGTCTTTTACTTTTTTTCTCTTCTTCTACTCTGCAGCAATGATACTTTCACTTAAATAAAACATCCCAACACTTCCTCCCCCTCTGGGTGGCTCCGTGTGAGTGGGCGGGGGGATGAGCGCGCGGCCCCGCCCCCGTGCCCGCCCCCTCGCTGCCTCGCGGCCACCCAGCGGACACTTTGAAGTCAGTCCGGTGTGATCAGTGAGCCGCTGAAGTCCGGAGCGAAGACAGCGCGGCGGGACGTCTCCTCTCAACACTCGGGATCTATAAAGCGCACTGTGGTCTTTCATGCTTCTGAAGGGGAGCTGCATCACACACACACGCACACACACACACACGGAGGGACTTTTTCCTTTTTTCTTTTTTTTTTTTTTTAATATTCCGGGGTGCGAGATTGGAGTAGGATGAAGATGCTTCAGAGTAACTGAGTCTCTCCTCCTGTCCCCCGGGACCGTTTGAGGACGTCCGAGCTGGTCTTTTTTTTTTTTTCTGGACACGTTTGGATTACACTCAGCTGTTTTTTTAACCCCCCCTGCCAAAAAAAAAAAAAAAAAAAGACAAAAAAAGGAGCGCACCTCTCCAATGAAATATCCCCCTCCAGGATCAGCAGCGGATCGACTAAGCGAGCGGATCGAGCTGAGCGAGGCCGGGGTGGAGGAGAGGTCTCGTCCCGGTGCCGTGGTCCCCCTGCTGACCCCCCTGGACCCACTTCGCCAGGCAAAGCGGCTCCCCATCCGAGTCCTCAAGATGTTGACGGCGCACACCGGACACTTGCTGCACCCGGAGTATTTACAGCCCCTGACGTCCGCGCCAGTCAGCATTGAGGTATTTATTTAAAAAAAAAAAAACATCATCCAGAGGGGACTGTTTTCTTTTTTTGTTCTGATGTCACTGCAGCGTGGTGGGAATGTAAAAGTGACTCTTGGAAACATCCTCATTTAAAAACCCTCAGACGTGTTTAACTTTGATTTAAAAGGCGGAACAAAGAAGAAATGCCCTCATGACATCTGCCTGTGTTATAATCATGCAGATTACAGGATAGATAACTGGCTTCCATTGTATCAACCCTCAAGTAGCTTGTTATGTTTAAATAAGAGTTTATTGATCATATAGTCGATCATCAGACTTTTATTCCATAAATGATTTGTAGTTGGCTACCGCAGCAGAGCCACAGCTGGATTATTTTCAACTCCTTCAATGATCAATCTGATGGGGATTAAAAAAAAATCATGTTTAGGGTATGAAATGTTAAAAAAAAAAAAAAAAAACTAACAAACATAGAAAAAAACTCACAACACATTTGAGTCCACTGTGATATCTTTACATGTCTCCTTTTATTCAACCAAAAGTCCAAAACCCCACAGA
>JAOXYL010000042.1:8930915-8949840 GCA_028564955.1 Terapon puta
ACATTCTGGGAAATCATTGGGACTTTTAAACTATTTTCTATCATTTTAATGACAAAATGATTTATTGAGAAAATTTTAATGACATACTAAGATGCTAAAAATAAACACCGGTCATTTACTGGCCCACAGGTGACATCACAAGGTTACTTTGCTTTGGTTCATGTTGTCAGGGACCTTGCATATTTTTTCTGGGGTGGAAAAAAATGGCCCAACAGATAATCAATATCTGTATTTTTTTTGTAGCTGGACGCCAAGAAGAGTCCACTGGCCCTGCTTGCTCAGACCTGCTCTCAGATAGGTAAGCCCGACCCTCCATCCTCCTCCAAGCTGGGCTCCTCCTGCAGCCAGGGGGACAAGGAGCCCAGCAGTCGGTCATCTGGTCTGAAGCTCGGGGAGCACCGCCCCTCCGTGGAGGACAAATGTAGCTTCAAGCCCTACAACAAAGGCAGCGGAGACTGCCGCAGAGACGGAGTTACCAGCAGCAGCGATAAGGTCGGGTTCAGGGTACCCAGCAATAATGCCGCCACTAACGGAAACGCAACCACCGGCCAGCAGTCCTACCCGCCACACGCTCTCTCACCCAGCTCCACAGCCGGCAGCAGCACCCCACCAGGACACGCTCAGCAGCAGCAGCAGCCTCACAAACAGAGCCAGTCTCCCGGTGGGCTGCCCACGTCACACAGTCACACGCCGAACGGAGAGACTGCGCATGAGCAGGGCAGTCCCACCAGCACGAGCAGCAATAACAGCCATCCCAAAAAGGACGCTGACGTAAACAAGGCCAACCCGGACGCGCCGCACGACGCGAACTCTAGCCACGTTCGAGCCAGCACAAACTGCAGTAATGGCAGCTCTGACGGCGGTTCCAACCTTGAGGGAGGCAAAGGGGAGTCCGCCCAGCCCAGCCTCGGCCCCGGGCGCATCACGCCCATTTCTCCCTACAAGACGAGCCAACCGCTCTTCCCCCTGCCCTCCTCTAATATGGGCTACCACGGATCTGTCGTCGGGGCTTACGCGGGATACCCGTCTCAGTTTGTTCCCGGGCTGGATCCGACCAAGTCCAGCCTCAGCGTGGGGAGCATGGGGGTTCCCGGAAAGCACCCAAGCTCCAGCCCTCTCACAGGTGCCTCCCCCCCTTCCTTCATGCAGGGTTTGTGCAGGGACCCCTACTGTCTAAGCTATCCAGGTGTATCCCATCTCGGCGGAAGCAACTGCAACTCCTGCATCCACGACCCTTCCTCCACCCTCAAATCAAACTTCCCGTTGGTGTACCCCTCCCACCCGCTCCACTCCCTCCACCAAAGCTCCCTTTCGTCCAGCGTGTCCTCCTCCCTCTCACATCCCCTCTACACGTACGGCTTCATGCTCCCCAACGACCCCCTGCCCCACGCCTGTAACTGGGTGTCGGCCGGGGGACCGTGCGACAAACGCTTTGCCACGTCAGACGAGCTCCTGGCTCACCTCCGCACACACACGGCCCTGCATGTGGGGATGGACAGTAAACTGCTCTCGGTTTCCTCCTCTGGACCCGCCTCCTGCCACCTTCACCTCCCCCACCAGAGCAGTCCAGGCACCATGCCCAGCTCCCTCTCGCTCAGGGCTCCCCCCAGCCTGGGTTTAGCTCGCTATCACCCCTACAGTAAGGTCCATCTGCCACCTGGACCTTCCTCCATCTCCCTGCACTCTCTGCCCACCACAGGCCCGTACTACCCTCATTATGCTCTCTACAGTCAAAGACTTGGATCCGCATCTGCTCTGGGCTACCAGTGAAGCTCCATCTTCTTACACGTTTCAAGGAATGGTTCAGCATTTTGGGAAATACGCTTGTTCGCCTTCTGTCGTATTAATATGGAGAAGCTTTTTCTTTAAAATGTGAAACCACAGCCAACAGCCGGTCAGCTTAACTTAGCGCAGACACTGGAGGCAGGAGGAAACGGCTCGCCTGGCTCTGTCAACAGTGACAAACTGCGCCACGAAAGCTCTCTAATTAAAATGTCTTTTGTCTTTAATACATCAAATTTATTAAACAAGGGGGGGGGTCTCTTCCTAAAATGGCAAATTGACATTTTTACACAGCTTTTGTAAGTACAAACAAAACAAGATCTAATGTGAGTAAAGGGCTTCAGAGGTGCTTGTCGGCAGATTTATCTGCATGTGCACAGAGCCAGGCTAGCTGTTTTTTTCCCCTGTTTCAAGTCTTTGTGCCAAGCTAAGCTAATCTTGTATTTAGAGACCTTTTTTTCTCATCAGCAGAGCCAATAAGCATGCGTCCCAAAATGCTGCACTATTACTTCAGGCTTATACTTAACTGTGGCAGGTTGCTACTTTCTCTGACTTTAGACTGGATTCAAGTGGAACTGGGATGGGTGTGCAAGTCCTGGATTTTGACTTGAGTGCATTTTCACACTTTTCTTTCTACATTATATAAGAGATTGGGTGTTTCTAATCAGGCTCCACTCCTAAAGATCAGAGGACACATGTGGCTCTTGCATGTCTGCACATTGCTCGGATAACTTGCAACTGAAATGACTGCCCTGAGGTGACTTCTGACGCTCCGTGGGCTTGGCAAATTGATGGCTGGATGCTGTGTTATAGCACTTGGATGTTCAGGGTTCTCGCTGCAAACAATGTTGATTTAGTGCAGAAAATGACAAATGTAGTGCGTCAGGGATGGCAAGAAGCTGCAGCCGTGGACTGATGTAAGTCTGGCCACAGACGCTTTCCCCCTGCAAGAGATGCATGTAAGCTTGACAAAGCATACACACATAACTGTTTATTCAGCCCCATGGTTTGTGATGATTTGTTTTGGTTCCTTATGGTTTGTTTATTTCTACTGAGAACTTGTATTTATTTTTTAACCGGGAATCTGGCTTTCATGTTTACCATCTAAATCCATTCTCATTTTACAATCGTCTTGAGCTGACACGTGGGATGCCAGATGACAGATGTTGTCACGTCTTAACACATCACTGCGAGAATGAATGTTTGGAATCACATCTCTCTCTGAACTCCTCGGCTTTTTGAATTTTTTTTTCACAGCAAAATCAATAAAAATGAGATGTGATATTTTTTGTAAAATTGGAACACCCTGTGGTGGTATCCAGTTAAAGGGGAGGTCATATTTTGTTAAATAAATCACACTGAAGATGTATATTTTGTTGTCTTCATTTCTGTCGTTCTGGTCTGATATTAGTTGTGTTTTCCATCAGGATAGCCAGAATATATGATAAGCTGACATTTCTGTTGTATGTTTTAGCAATTATAATAAGGCGTATATATGCAACACCCAACAAAAAAACTATTTTGAAAAAAATATGAAAACATTTTTTTGAAGTTTAATTTGCCCTTCGAGGATTCATTTGGATTGTAAATCTAATAACCATCGGACTTGAGGATTATCTTAGTATCTCAGGGTCGTAGAGGTCACTTGACTTTAATTTGCCCTTTTCTCATCAAAACTAGTGCAGAAAGGACACGATGATTCCCTGTTACAAATCTATACGCAAACTTTTTATTTTTAAGTTTTAAACAGCAACATGTCATGTCAGGAAACGTCGAGTGGTGCCTTTCTGAAAAGCAGTGAATGAGAAATTCTGCCTACTAACATTGCTCAAGCCCAGTTTCTGTCTTGACATGACAATTTCTGTCACTTTTCGGGTGAACAACTGTGCAACAAAACAAATGTATTCCAGGGAAACATGCTATGCCTAAAAACGTGTGTTTAACTTCATTTTTAACACCAGCTTTTCACCTGGCTTTCACATATGGCTGCTCTCAGATTAAACATATATAAATGGTTTGAATACATGGCATAGGAAGTAGTTCTGATGGGATATAACCTCGGCCTTGAGGGGGAAAAAGAGGTCAAGTAGTGATGGGAGATGTAAACTTTTGTCAGTGCACATGTCAGCCTGGCTCTGATGGATTTAGTGGGTTTATACCAGTGGCTATTTCTGCTGTGAAAGAATCCCATGATTGATGACTTTAGGTGTGCTTTACTTCCGCTAATGTTTCACCGTGTCGACACAGGCTTCTAAGCAGACCACAGGGATACAGCTCACATTCCTCTGTTCTGCAGTAAATGCAGTGTCACCTTAAAGCAACAGCATCCTTATTTAATGCTCATGGATTTCGTCTTCGCGGTGTGTTTTACAAAAAATGCCAGCATGGAAAAGTCAAAGCTATCAGGATGAAACGTATACATAACGTAGGATCCCGATAAGAATCAGACCCAGTGTGCCTCTTCCCGTACGTGTTCGAGACGAAGCCCTCACTGTCGCTCAAGTTACCGCCGCCGCCACATGATTGGCAGCAGTAATATGGCATTTCCTAGCAACATGACACTGTGACACCCTCGGCGAAGTATAGATGACCCAAGCTGGTCACTCACAAGTCTGACAAGGGACCCACAGGGGTCAAAAGCGGCCTGTCCTCAGTGTAACGAGAGAGTGCTCCTGTTTCAGTGGTCTGAGATGCTGTCATGGGGTGTCTGAGTTCGACAGGAGGGCCCACTCTGGATGTCTCACGTTGCCAGGTAGGCCCAGAAAACAGACACAATTAGTTTATTAGTTAAGAAATAAGTTGGCTGTTGATACTACAATTATCACGTGCTTACACTCCTCACAATCAGTGCCAGTGTCGGAGTTGATCTTCGCGATGCTTTCACCATTTGCTGGATTTTACTTTTTTTTTTTTTTTTATAATCAATCAAGTACAGCCAGTTATGTTGACTGTATCAAAGGTGTAGTGGGGAGTACATTAGTGTTGGATTGGGATGCCACCTATTGGTGACCAACGAAAGCTGTTTGTCGTCTTTGTTTAATCAAGGGGAAGCATCACCTGCCCATGGTGAGTTTTGTTAGTGTCAATTAATGTATTACATAAATATCTCCCATGGATTGAGGGGCTTAGTCACATCATATTGGTGCTTATTCATGTGTTTGTCCTTGAATAAATATATTAACAGACTAAAATAAAGCAATACATGTACAGAAATGACTGGGTAGTAGTTCTTTATTTACATTCTTTCTCCGTATTTTGGCTTTCCTTTGTACCATGGACCACGCAGTTGACATATGCATAAATACCATGCTACAAATTCATGTGATCTAATTCAACTTGTGAATGGCGATCTCAATCAGTCGTTCTTTCCACTACTTTTGCCCAGACTGAAATATCTTGACAACTACCAAATTGATTCCCATTCGATTTTATTGAAATACCCAAGATTCTCATTCAATTCAGCCAAGAAACTTTTATCCTCTGACTTTTTTTCCACTCACGCGACCATTAACATATTTGATTCAGAGTGTCAGAAGTCCCAAGAACTGCTGGATGGAAGTCCATGAAATTTGTAAAGGATAATTATTTTTTCCACAGAATAAATGTTAATGACTTGATGGCTTGTATATCGTATCATCATCAGCGTCGCCATGAAGTCAATGTTTGTCATAAGTAATGATATTTGCCTCAGCCTGGTGGACACAGTAAACACCTGCTAAATATAAGCATGTTAGCATTATTTAACTCAGAGCACCACTGTGCTTAAGTAGAGCTTCATAAAGCAGCGTTACAGATATTTAGTCTTGTTAAAAAGTGAAAACCAAGGTTTAACTTCTTCCCCATCCAAATAATTTTCACACAGTCCCTTAGTTGTTGCTCATTCACGCAGCCAGTATCTCTCTTCAGGCCTCACTTATTCCCTCCATTTGTTTCAAGCCTTTTCTCTCCTCAGTCCCTAACTTATGCAACAGCTTAGCCAACTCATCCTTCATGTTGTTTTCCTCCAGTTATATTAGTTACACACCTCGCCTCGCCAACAAAGAAACTGGGGATCAGATATGCGACTTCATGGAGGGGGCGCAGGTTACTTATTCACCTCCCCACCCACGTTTCCTCAGTCGACCAGAGGATTCATCCATCGCAGAACAACTCAGCTCTTTCATACCACAGCCCTTTTAATTTAGCACTCTAAATTAAACCCAGAGTGTGGAGGACATATTTTGCTGTAACGTATAAAAAAGTCTCTGGGTATTGTTCTTGGAGATGAGGGCTGCCTCCCTGGTTGGTCTGAGTGAGTCCTGGGTGCAGCCTGACAGCCCGAGTGATTAATGATGACAGACTGCGAAGCTGCTCCTTCATCACATGACAAGGCTTTAACCTCTCAATCCGCCTAAATCAGCACAAAAAGGGCAAAAGAAAGGAGGGAGGACTTTTTCTCTTTGCCCTCATAGAAGGTGAAATTGTCTCTTGCGTTAAAATCATTAAGCAAAGTCCCAAATTAAGAACATCTGCCCTGATACTTCCTCTGATTTGTTTGTGAGTTACAGATAGCAGGCTGCTTCCCAGAAATAGACTCCTCTGCTTTCATTTTGTCTTCTCTCCAACTTTATCACTTCATCCATCATCCCACTATGTGGACTTTTCAAGTGGTCCAAAAATAAAGAGGACACAGATGTCAGCCATGCTATACTGATGTTTCTAAACCACCGTAAACCCATAACTTACATCCACCCACAGACAGGGAGAAAAGTTGAAAATACACTTTTCTCGCTTACAGAAAAACACTCAGCGAAACCACTTTCAAACCGAGCTGCAGGCACCGCGTTGATGCACTGCACTGCTCATACGTGAAATCAACCGCATCCAACGGTAAATGAATGTACACATGAGCAGGTATTTTCTTTCTAAAAATGGCACAACTAAGATCTATCCTTCCCCTCTTTCCTCATGTCTAAACCATGACTGTTGTTATTAAAAAAAAAAAAAAGTCGACGGAGAGAGTTTAGTGGTGCACAACAGGGCAAACGCAATTATGGTTTCTTTGCTAATGTGCATGGGCCCAGCTGGTTTTGATCTGGCTGTGCTCTGAGGGCTCCTAGCTCAGTTGTCAGCTCTCATGCATCACAGACCTGGTGCTTAACGGAAAAACGTGCTTTGGCAGCGACCGGCGGAGGCCTGGAGGCCAGCGGGTGCTGGTGGGTTAGCCACATGCTGGAAGGGGGGTGACACCATCCTCTGCCTTCCGCATCTGGATCCTCATGGTCACATTCTCTCATTCCTCATGGTTTTTCACCCTGTTCGTGAATGTAACCGCTGTAATTGGCCGGCGTGACCCAAAGCAGACGCCACGCCACAGACTTGGGAGGTCAGAGAAAAGCCTCCAAAATACACACACATGGATGGCAACGGAGAGGAAGAAATAGAGAGGGAGTACAAAGCGGAGTGAAAAAGAGATGCTTGCATGGAAATAAGCAGACATGATTACTCAAATACAGTCATTAAGGAGGAAATGTTGTTTTTCAGGCTGTCAGGATGATTAATGAGGGACAGCAAATCCACTCAAATGCTGTTGTTTAGTCTAACCAGCAGACCTGATCTCTGCCACTAACTGAGAACAGACAGGATGTGTGTTTTCAATGTGTGTGTGTTGAATCACAAAAAAATGTTGAAAGTTAAAAAAGAAGGCTAGGAAAGATGGAGAATTGCTATGAGGCAGTATGTGTTTTACGCTCAAAACAAAGAACTGTTGTTTAGTTTACTGTGTGTCATTTTGCAATAATGAATGGAAATGAACTAATACAGGTCATACTTCCATCCAAAAATCAGGACTTACAACATCTGATCTGATCATAGCTTTGTACACCGGACACAACCGATCGATTTTTTGGATTTTTCCATGTCTAATTTGTGTGTGTATGAGGCTGTAGTAGAGTGATATTCATCGTTTGTCAAGTAATTTTGTTTTTTAACCCCAAAAACGGGTTATAATACATTTATCTGCATAGCTCTAGCATGAGCTGGAAATGTTCACATCTGGCTAACTATTTACCCGCAGTAGTCGTTTTCTTCTGAGGCCAAGGAATATTTTATTAACTCACTATTACATTTTGTGAGGTTACAGGTTGTGTTAGGTATGTTCACTATAGCACATTCACTTATACCGTTCCCTCACTTTGTTGAAACAGCTTCTGGTTGTAGTAGTTTAAGCCAGTGTCAGTGTCAAGTGGCCACTTGTGGTATAGCAACAAAAAAATCTACTGGTACACTGGCTGCATAATTGCAGACGCTGCACCGAGCCGCCTATCAACCTCGCGCTCCATCTTTCCCCCACTCGTGAACAAGATCCGAGATACTTAAACTCCTCCACCTGAGGCAGGACCTCTCCACCCACCCGGAGAGGGCATGCCACCCTTTTCCAGTCGAGAACCATGGCCTCGGACTTGGAGGTGCTGATTGTCATCCAAGCCACTTCATACTCAAAAAGCAGAGATGAGATCCTGTGGTCCCCAAACTGGACTCCCTCTGGCACCTGGCTGTGCTTAGAAATCCTGTCCATAAAAATTATGAACAGGACCGGTGACAAAGGGCAGCCCTGCTGGAGTCCAACACACACCAGGAACAGGTCTGACTTACTGCCGGCAATGCGGACCAAGCTCTGACTCTGGTCGTACAGAGACCGAACAGCCCTTAGCAAGGGACCCCGGACCCCATACTCGCAGAACACCTTCCACAGAATACCATGAGGGACACGGTTGAATGCCTTCTCCAAATCCACAAAACATATGTGGACTGGTTGGACAAACTCCCATGAACCATCAAGCACTCTGTAGAGGGTATAGAGCTGGTCCAGTGTTCTAAGACAGGCCGAAAACTGCATTGTTCCTCCTGAATCCGAGGTTCGACTATCAGCCGAATTCTCCTCTCCAGTACCCTGGCGTGGACCTTCCCAGGGATGCTGAGAAGTGTGATCCCTATGGTCCCCCTTTTTAAAAAGTCGGACCACCACCCCCGTTTCCCACTGCCTGGCACTGTCCCCAACCTTCATGCAATGCTGCAGAGGCATGTCAATCAAGACAGCCCCACAACATCCAGAGACTTGAGGTACTCGGGGCGGATCTCATCCACCCCCGGCGCCTTGCCACCGAGGAGCTTGAGAACTGCCTCAGTGACTTCAGCTCAGGTGATGGACGAGTCCACCCCAGAGTCCCCTGCTTCTGCTTCCTCAGTGGAAGGCATGTCGGTGAGATTGAGGAGGTCCTCAAAGTACTCTTTCCATTGTCCAACAACATCCCCAGTCGAAGTCAAACTGTAAACAGTGTTGGCAGAGTACTGCTGCCCCTCCTGAGGTGCCGGGCGGTTTGCCAGAATTTCCTCGAGGCCAGTCGATAGTCCTCCTCCATGAACTCCTCCCAGACCCGAGTTTTTGCTTCCCAGACAGCCTGGGCTGTGGCTTGCTTGCTTGGCCTGCCGGTACCTGCCAACTGCATCAGGAGTCCCACAGGCCAACATGGCTCGTTAGGACTCCTTTTTCAGCCTGACAGTATTTCTTACTTACTCCACCACTGGGTTCGGGGATTGCTGCCATGACAAGCACCAGAGACCTTGCGTCCACAGCTCCGAACCACCACATCGACAATGGAGGCAGAGAACATGGTCCACTCGGACGCAATGTCCCCAGCCTCCCTCGGGATCTGAGAAAAGCTCTCCCAGAGGTGGGAGTTGAAGACCTCCTCTGCCAGATCTGTCCAACTTCCTCCTCCGCCAGTGGATCCAACCCACCACCAGGTGGTGATCAGTTGACAGCAGAGCCTCTCTCTTCACCTGAGTGTCCAAAACCTCACACACAAGCTTGGGCTCCAGCAAGATGACATTCCATGTCCCTATAGCCAGAGTACGCGTCCAGGGCTTGGGCCGCCGAGGCCCCCCGCCTCGACTGCTACACAAACCACATTGCACCGGCCCTGCATGGCCCTTCCTGCGGGTGGTGAGCCTACTGGAAGGCGGGCCTACATCGCCAGTTCGGGCTGAGCCCCGGTCAGGTCTCGTGGGTGGAGACCTGACCACCAGGCGCTCGCCTGCGAGCCCCAACCCCTGGCCTGGCTCCAGGGCGGGGCCCCGGTAACGCCCATCCCGGTGGGACAACGGTCCTTGATTTGAACTTCTTCATGGTGGGCTTCTGAACCGCTCTTGGTATGGTCTGTCACGTAGGACCTGTTTGCCGTGGGAGATCCTACCAGGGGCATAATGCCCCCGAAAACATAGCTCCTAAGCTCATTCGGGCACACAAACCCCTCCACCACGGTAAGGTGGGGGTTCAAGAAAGAAAAAAAAAAGTATCTTTAGAAAAACAGTGCTTTTTCTTATGTGAATGCATTAATCAGAGTATTGAGGGCTCCGTTGTTTCTGATTACTAAACATTTTGCATGGTGTGTCACGGTTATCATTCCAGACAGGCATGACAACAGAAACCAAAGGAGTTGGGGTTTACCAAGCGGTCAATATCAAAACTAATCTCATTTATATGCCCAATTTAGATTCATAATTAAAGATGTTTCCTGTCATTTCAAACTTGTCAGCTTCTAATGAAGGGCAGTCCCTGGCATGTTTTTCTGGTTTCCTTCGTGTGCACCACAGTCATTTAAAATATATTTTATGCAGCAGTGGATCACCTTGTCTCCAGTGTAAGTGTCAACACATTCTAGAAAATGAGCCTGTTTTGTGCGTTTTCCAGCATGTGCCTCGCCAAAGTCCTCAAAAACTCCAGATGTTCCCCAAATCATGCTGGAAGGCTGATAAGGAAACAGCTTTCAACAGATGTCTTGTGCCTGAACTTAGTGATTTAGTAGCTGTGAATGATGAAACAGTGTTTCAGTGTCTCACGGCCTGACTGGCTTTAATCATTATGCAGGCAGCTGCGGGTCTGGGTGATGTCATGTCAGTGGATGGGAACAAGAATGAGATGGTGCTGAATTTGTGTGTCTTTGGATATTTGATGTTTGGATGTGTTTGCTAAAACATGACCTCCAATAGCTGGAATGTGGAACTGAAGCATAAATAATGTGAGACTGTAGATAATGATTATTTTGAGGGTTTATTCTCGACTTTGGAAATAAATAACTCAAAGACTACTTACTTTATCTGGACTATAAAATCCAGATGAAAACTATGAGTAAAAGTTATGAAGCAGACAGTGAGTGAGGATTATATTCATGATCTAATAATATATTGATTATTATCCCTATTTTTAAATGATTAACCTTAGTTTTGTGGAAACTGAGATCCAGTTGAAAGCTCTGTGAATAGGCTGGTAAGTAGACTCTGATTTATGATTATTTTGTAAAACTTTACTTTCATTAAATAGTAATGTACAAATTCTACAGCTGAAAGTGACATTTTCAACTTGCCGATGTCAAGTCAAACCCCTGCAAAAGATTTACATATATGCTAATTTTATTTCACATTCTTCCTGTCCATTGACACAAATGAATCAGTAATAACAGAGAATATATGTGCATTTGAATCCTTTTTTTCTTGATCAGTTATCAGACAAGACTAATCTTTAATAATCTTTAGCCAAACTAAGTTCCTCTGTGAAGGTGTAAGCTTTGAGCTAAATGCTTTCACAGCAGACATTTTGGTTTGTGACAGCAGTAAAATAACAGGTGTTACAAAGAACATTAATGGTGGTTTTGTATTCAAGTGTCCCAGTGAGCCATGATAATGAGACATCATTAAATTTACTGTGGGGTTTTTTCAATGTTATGGTCCAAATGCTTGCATGAAAAGTCCAATCACAACGCTAACATGCTGATGTTGAGCAGATAATGTTTATCATCTTATTTGCAAATGAGTGCTGACCACAAAGTGCACCAAGGCTGATGTGAGTGACATTCGTTTAGCAGGCATTTGGCTATAAAACAAGTATTGAACATATTTAATTGTTGATGACGGTATTAGGTGAAATGTTAAACATCAGCAAAGTCATTAATCCTGATGGAAGCGTGGATGTCTTTATTGAACTTCCTGGCGATCACAGAGTCATTGAGACATTATCTGGCCAACCAACACTGACATTCTCTGAGCCAAGTATCCTTGAGTTTACAAGGCTGAGCATGTTATATATATCAAGCTAGTTGTTTAATCTTTTTCAGATGAAAACTGAAAACCTGTGAGCATGCCGTCTCAGTAGCAAAGAGGAGTTAGCATGAAGAGTGCTGCGGTTGGTCAGGAGGAGGTGGTGTCCAGCAGCACAAATGACTGACACAAACGGTGAGGGAATTGGACAGATGAGAGCCAAAGGCAATGGGAGTGGGCTGGGGGAGTGTGGGCGTATGAGGGTCAACACATCGCCTGTGCATTGAGTGTGGCCCAGCAGCTGTATGCATAGGGGAGCCTTGGCCTCCTGCTCTGCATGTCAGGGGCCGTGATTAATGACCCGCAGGCCTTGCTCTTTACCCCCCCTTCGCCCCACAGAAGTCACTGCAGCCACCGCTCATTTAGCTAATGGACACAGGCACGGGCAGACAGGCACAAGACACGAGGGGTTACATACATGTGAAACGAAAGCAATTTCCCTCTTACAAAACACCACTCTTCCAGGCTCTGTAATTTCAGGGCGAGAGCAATGATTTCTCAGATTACTGTGTGCACGGCTCTGTGCCTGTGCAGTGTCGAGGCTGAGAGGGTGCCCGTGCCTGTGTACTGGTTCCCAGCTTGTCAGGCAGCTGTCAAGGAGTGATTTATGACCACTAGACTCCAACCTGTCTTCACTGCCAGCTCAGTATTGTTACAACTGACAGCTAATGAGGCCAGACATGCTTTCAAGCAGAGCACTTAACAGGACTTCAATCTTCCCCCGTCACAAGTACCATTTTTGCACTCTCTCACACAGCAACGCTCCTTTCTCTATGCTTTCCTTGTTCTCTGTCTTTCTGTGGAGGGATATCTGACAGGCATTGAAAGGGCTTCTGCCTACAGAAGGAGATGTTTCTCAGAAGAGTCCCATCTTTCACACATACATATCTGCAATGGGCACCAGCTCATGCTTCATTTAATCTAATAACCTTCTTACCAGCTCCCTTGAAGAGCCTGTATGTAATAGGGTACTCATATTAAGCACATTTAAGCAGTTTTTAATAGCTTTTATAGCCAGCGCCTGAACAGATTGTAACATGACTACCATTACTGACACGTTTATTACAGTATTAATATTACAGTTAAGCTAACTCTTCAGATAGGTAAATCAACATACTTGATAAAGCTATTTTGTTTAAGCCATATAAAAGCCAAAGTGTAAAAGGTGGAGTCTTTGTCACGGGGACACCAGGACACTAAGGACCAAGACACCAGGAGATCACTTTCCCTTTTCCCAAGAAACAGCCCTGCAGTGAACCCCCCTTGCAAAAACAAAAACATTTCTTCTTTTGCACATTTCTATTTTACAATGAATTAAACCTTAAGCTCTTATAGTGTTTCAAATGAAATCTATCCAGATGGTGGTTTCAAGCATAATATTGTGGGGAATGTCATTGTGGTGACATGTGTTTATGGTGCATTTTAACTTGCATTTTGACATACAGTCGACAGTAAGGACTATTTTGACTGTAATTATAGTTGGTGAATTGCAGTCAGCTTTTTGTGTCACCGGACGTCAACCCCGGTCACATTTATCCACCAGTGGTGGAAAGTAACTAAGTACATTTAATTATTGTATTAGGTATAATAATTTTATAATCATTTTAACTCTGAGGTTATTTTATTTCATTTTGTATAAATTTCATGCTACTTTACCTTTCAACTCTGCAACATTTCATCGGGAAATATAGTACGTTTTAAACCACTACATATATTTGATTTCTTTTTTTTTTACTTACAGATTAGTAATTACCAAAAAAAAAGAAAAAAAAAAAACCTTAATGCGTTCTAGCTCCACCAGATATGACATGAATATGCTGCAAAGTGTTAAAACGTGTTATTACAATATTCTAATTATATAATGTAAATCTCTTAAAGTCTCTAAAAATCTCTTCTTTTAATACTTATGTACTTTTACGAATGTCCTTACAGAGCGGTGCTACTTTTACTTCCACTGTTATTTGTGGATGAGGACAAATGTCTCCCAGCTCAGTATAAAAAAGCTTTCTGACCTTTAACCCCTGGTTCCTTGTCAGCTATGATTAATGGCAGACTAACTAACTGCTAGCTTGCATTGCTGGCTGTGTTATTGTCTCCTGGATACTTAATTAACTCTGACAAGTCGTTTTCTCCCTGCTCTAATGTTTTTATTAAATGCTGCAACAGCGACATCTGGAGGTCGATCAAAGGAAAGGAGATGACAACGTTTACTCCAAAACCAACACATTTATAAATAATCTTTATTGTATAGGCCTGTTTATGTTTGAGTTATTAAGTAGTATACCGAATGTGTCTGTGTTTTAAGCGTGTATTTAAACTGTCTGATTAAAAAGTTACCTGTTAAATAATTAAGATTGATTGAGACTAACTACCCTTCACTATAAAGAGTACAAAGTTCAACCTAATGCCATATTGACCACCTACAACATTAAAATTCAGCTTAAATATTTATGCAACAGTAATATCAATACGGTAATAAAACATATAATAATATAACCCTGGCAGAGGCCATTCTGCTGCACATATACTGACGTACATTATGCCATTATCCTTTACTTTGAGGTAAGAGTATCAGCACATTCATATCAAATTTCTTTACTATAAGTAAAAATCCTGCATGGATATCAGCTAAATGTACTCAAAGTATGAAAAGTGAAAGTACTGATTATGCAGGAAAATGGCCCCTGTTATTCTCAAATTATGAGTACAAAAATGATTCATAATAACTATTTTACTCTTACATCTGTTTGACCAAGAGCTGGTTTTGTTTGGGGTTTTTTGTGCAATCTGGTAGTTTAGTCAAGTGGATCACGTCTTAGGGAAGCGGTTACTGAGTGTTAAAAAGAACTGCTGCTACTTATGCATTTATTTTTCATGATATATTAGGGGTTTTTTTTATCCTTTCTGGGCCTTCAACAGTTACAAAAATTAAGACAGTTTGATAGAAAGATGCATAAAATGGAAATACTCAAGCATGTTTTTAATTTTATATCAATAAAATTAGTAATATGACAATTGTTCCAGAGCTATTACCATCAAAATACCTTTAAAGGTAAAAGCATTATTTATGCTGAATTCAGATTAATATCATATTATATTATTGGATTATAATTATTGATCCATGCACGTCTTCATCACTTTAATGTTGCAGCTGTCAAATGAGGCACTACTTTCACCTACTTAATATACTTGTGAATTTACTCTCCGGCCCAAATTAAGTTTTATTACAACCTTAAATCATACATAATCATACATGTATTAATTATATTTTTTATTACTAATCTCAATCTAAAGTAATTAAAGTATTGACACAATGTAGAGTAAAAAACAGTCAATAGTATTTGTGTCTGAACCATGGAGGAGGCAATTACAGTGTCGTGAAATGGAAATAGTAAATTGCAAGTACCTAAAAAATAATTTAGAACAATATACATGTATACTTTGTTTCCCCCTCCACTGAATTCTGCTGTTAGTATGCTTCAAGTATTTTGAATGCAGGCCTTTCATTTCGTTTTGGTGCTGTTGCTGCTTGTCACTGAAGGATTTGAATACCTCTCCAGCTGTGTGTGTGCAGGTCACCTGAGGCAGAAACACACCTGTGGGTGCAGACAGGAAATCTCTTACACTCTGCTGCCCCCTGCTGGACATCCCACTCAATCTCACACACCCTGACATAACTTAACTGATTAAATTCTCGAAAAGAAAAAAAAACTAGTTTTAAACCCGCAGGAAGTGTGCCAGCAGCAGTAAATAATATAAAACATCAGAAAATTGTAGGCGTGGGGCCGATTACGCAGAGGCTTTTACGCACAGTTCGACGCGGTGCCCGCTTCTTCGTGACAACCGTGTGCGTGTCATCTGTCCCCCCGTCTCATCAGAGGGGCACGATGCATCCCTGTAAGGTTACCCAGACGTCTCCAGCCCCGACAGGACTCTCCCTCCTTCCTTCCCTCCCTTCCTCCCTCCCCCGTCGTTCCTCGCGCCGTCCCCGCTGCTCCCTCCCCTTTCCCGGCTCCTCCTCTGCCGGGCGTCTCGGTCCATCGAGCGATCTTCCCAAACTTTCCGTGCCAAGGCTTCCTGAAGCTTCTGTGCCTCACAACAGGCCGAGAAAGGATGTGGGCAGACGTTTAAAATATGAACTATAAACCATGGTACTGATGACCGAGCAGGCGGACAGACCCCTGACCCCGTTATCCGCACCGGAGCAACTTTTCACCAAGGACTCCCGAGGGAATCGGCCGACGTAAGTGCGGATAAGATGGAGAGGAAGGGCCCGGTTTGCTCTGCAGCTCAAGTCCGGGCCTGATGCATTGTGGTTATTTGTGTGCACATCCTGCCTGATGAATTAAAGGGCTGCGCTGACTTTAAAAGGACGCATGTGACGCGTACGTGGCACCGAAAAGGAGCAGATAGAGTTCATTTGCATTGATAAACTCCGCATAACAAAACTTTTCTTCTTGTGTTCCACTCAGGAATGATGGATCTTGGCCAGCATTTGAATATTTGCTGTAGAACCTGCAGATAGTGTGTGTGTGTGTGTGTGTGTGTGTGTGTGTGAAAGCCCACTGCTGCAGCATTAATGTGTTATGACTCCTCTGGCTGGCTTGGTGTGGAAAAGAGAGAGAACTGAATGTTTGTGTTTCCAGGTCTGAGGTGGAGCATGGAGGTGAGCGGAGACACAGGAGGCGCGGGGGATCACCTGCAGACCTCCACCTGTGCCTGGACACTGAGTCAGACCCCTCAGAGAGCAGGAAGAAACCAGCTGGCATGAGGTGAAGGAGGTTACAGAGTGCTCTGTGTGCGGTTTTCCCCATAGTAAACATTATGAAAACAACTTCGGATCAGTCAGTGAATTGATCAATTGCTGTTGATGTTTAATTTAAGAAATTATTTTAAACCAAAAAAGTTCGAAATCTCCCATTCTGGCTCCTTCACTGCAGGATTAGTTCACTTTTCTCTGTTTCATATCACTTTAAATAGAATATTTCTGAGGTTTCACAACTGTAGACTGGAAAGTGCAGGCTTGATTGTAGACTCTGGACTTTGATTGACTTTTTTGTGTTTTGACATCTTATAGACCTAACAATGAATCAATTAATCAATACAAGATTTGGTAGATGTCTGTGTATTTAACCCTTTATTTAAACAGATGACCTCATTGAAAGTGTGATTACAAACGGAGCATTTCGTTTTTAAAATTGAACTGATGGGAATAAAAAGTTAACTGTTTTCTAAAAGCTAAATATGAATGTTTTGAAGTCCGACAACAACTAAGAGGTTTGTTGATTTTTGATTCAGCTAAATCCAAACAGCCTTTGGGTTGGTGTCAAAAATGGAAACATATTCTTCGTTAGTGGTACGAAGCAAGATAATATGCATCACTCCGAAGAAATCCAAAGAATAAAAGAATTCATTTTTGGAAGATTAAATCCTTTTGCAGCCTAATCCGAATTGCTCTCACCAAAGTTGTCAGTAGATGTGAACTGTGTTTATAACAGCTCAGTAATTCCACTTAACTACTGTATACCTGCATGACCAAAGTGCTGTTTACAGATTGTGCTGTTGCTGTGTCAGCAGCCCTTACATAACGACGGCAGGGCCAAATGTTTTGACTAATAATATGTTCGGTGCAGGTCAGTTGGAGAGAGCATACAAATTGCATACAAATGTTTTATCCCTGAGTTTTAATGCTGTACCTCTCCTACAACAGCTGACATATCTGTCCCCTCCTCAGGTGTTACCACACTATTTAAACATTAACACATTCCTTTTATTTGTCAGATTGAAACCTGTGGAGCAGCTTTCACCAACACTGAGTCCAAGCGACTGCGAGACAAAGTTCGAAAGGAAGAAATCCCAGCCCACCCACGTGAGGACGCAGTGTGATCTAACAATCTAACAAAAAAAAAAAAGTTTTTACAGCTTTGACACGTTTTTACAGTTTTTCAACAATTACTACAATTATTAGAAATTTCTTGTCTGTCATTTTCAGTTATCAAAGACAAATGCCCAGTACCATAAGTTATTCAAGGAGGTCAGCAAAGACGAGTTACTCAAACAAAGTAAGTTTTAAGATTCTCTTTTCTTGTGAGCAAAGGCAGTTTGGACCTGAATGTGAAGGACTGTGTGTTCCAACAGGTTACACTTGTGCCCTGCAGAGAGACATTTTATATCAGGGCAAAATGTTCGTATCCGATAACTGGATCTGTTTCCACTCCAAAGTCTTTGGCAGAGATACCAAGGTACGGTCCCAGAAGACGTGATTCAAATTCAGTGCAAGTTCATGATTTCTGGTATAACGTGTTGTTTTCTCATCTCCAGATTTCAATCCCTGTGATGTCTGTGACATTTATCAAAAAAACTAAAACTGCATTATTGGTGCCAAATGCCCTTGTGATTGAGACTACAAGCTATCAGGTGAGAAGGCTGTTGAGACATTTTTTTTTTCCTCCTTTTGACATGAACACGTGAGTGATTCTGGTGATCTGATTGTTTTTCAGCATGTGTTTGTGTCCTTCCTCTCACGAAACACCACTTACAAACTTCTGAGGTCCATCTGCATTCATTTGGAGGTAAATCTCCTATAAAAGTTTTTTTCCTTAATTTTATTTGTTCTAAATGTTTTTTCCAAACTATTTTAAATGTACTGCAAACATGCAGTTAAAATGCATCAAATAGTTTAATTGTCAGTTAGTGTCAAATTAATCAATGATTATTTTGATAGTTGGTTAATCACAGATATTAACCATTTGCAAGATACATGTTTTGAAATATCTAGATTAGCTTAACTAGATTAAACAGCATCTGTGCAGTTGTAATCTCTGCTGTCTAAGAACAAATCCAGTGTTCACTTCTCTCTGTGCTCTCTAACTAGCAAGTGAAAATGGTGGAGCATTAGGCCACAAAATTACCAAATATACCATCAGGAGGTGATGGAGACCAAAATACAGCTAAAAGAGTGAACAAATCACACTTAAAAAGACACCAGGAAACTGTTTATTTAACCACT
>JAOXYL010000042.1:8973532-8984892 GCA_028564955.1 Terapon puta
TGGCCAGAGTTTGTCGATGTTATATGGAGGCTCTGTGATGTTTGTCTTGGTGATCAAAAGCAGTGAAGATCTGAGTCTCGGTGTCTTTTCCTGTACTTTTCGTTTCCGCTTTGTCTTGCCGAGGATTCAGGTCAGACAGGAAGTTCAGCAGGAGTTGCCCTACTCACAGTCATATAAACAGTGGAAACAGCTGATGTCTGATGTCACCTTTATAAAGACTCTGTGTAATGCATCTTTAACCAGACAAGAAGCTCGAACGACCAGCTCATTACCCAGATATGTGGCTGTTTGAAAGACTGTGGTCAGAGAGTGATGGCAAAGTTAATGAAGCCATTCATTTAAAATGAGATGGTCTCCAGGGAGGAACAGGTGACTAATGTGGGTGATGTGTTGGGCGTCTTAAGTGATTTACCTGGGAGACAGTCCTGCAGTATTTGTAGCCATTTTTAGCCATATCACTGTGGTGGCTGGTTTATTGGTTGTTCGGTCTGTCAAACATTGGTCCAGATTGAAATATCCCGACAACTATTGGAAAGATTGCGATTTTTTTTTGGACGGATGTCAGTGATATTTAGAGGATACATCCTTGACTTTGACTAATGACTGATGACTGCTGCTGTCTAGCCAACAGTTTTGCAGCATTTGAGCCTGCACTACCAGGCTCAGGGACAGCTTCATCCTGCAGAACATAAGACTGTTGTACAGCACCACCACTTTCTAACAGTTTTTACTGTTTGTTGTTATTGTTTTAGTTTTGATTGTATATTTTATTGTATATCTGTGTTAAGTTTTAGTATTTAGTATTATTCAGAAAATCAAGTTTCCCATTGGACTTACGTGATCTCTTTGACGCAAGTGTAGCCTCACTGTGCTGTTAGCATGGCTCTAGACTCTTGTTTTGTCAGACTACCAGTGGCAAGCATTGATGAACTTTTGAAAAATGGCCCATTGCTGTTGACAGTATTAAGTATCCTCTGTAATCTAAACATTTACTCGAGCTGTCATGGCTGACGTATGCTGCCCTTGTCCCCCTCAAATGAAGGCTACTTTCATAATGGCGACCGTGACGACATGCCAGGTCTCGAATGTTTGTTGGCTGTTAGTCAAATGGGATCAGAGAGAACACCTGCAGTTCCTCTGTTTATTTAGTCTTCATACTTTTGAAAGTCACTTCAGCTTTAAAGCTCAGCACACTCCATAGTTGCCAAGATGCACTACCGTCAACTAAAAACGGCCTGAGCTTATTTCACCATCAGATAACGTATAGCCCACAGAAATCTAGTAAAGTCAGGTATCGTCAACAACCTCACAACTACACAGTCAAATGGGGAGTTCCTGGTGGGGGATCAAGCTGCAAACAATTCCAAGTGTACCAACTTGGTGATCCCATGGATTTTACAGGAGCCACAGTTTCCATTTCCGTGTCCTAGATGCTGTTTTATTGCTTGAGCTTCTGCCAAATGAGCTGTGGCTGGAGTTTTGTAGCATGATATAAGACTGTGAAAAAGCCTGACTGTTGTGCTGTTTGTTAATGTTGAAAAATTGAGCTGTATTCATAGTGTATTAATTGACAACCCATACATAGTATAATGTGAATCAATATTGATGCATTACAAAATTAATGAATTATAAATACGTGTTGTACAAAATAATTTAAAGGTGCAGTAAGGTTGCAGAAATATAGTAGACGTGTTTTAAATCTTTTACACAGCACACGTGTTCTGCATGAAGATACCAAAATAAGTGAAAGCATCCACACAATAATTAATACAGTGAGGTTCGCCACTGTAACTGTAAACCTGTAAATCTAAGACTAGCATGCGATGGAAAGATCATCCTGAGCAGTACTTATATGTCCCTTGTATGGTACCAATAATTGTTCGTATCATACCTTAATGACCAAGATCTCCTCTTGCCAAGCCTTCTTGAATCTCCAGTGTGCTTCCAGATCTGCTGTGTGCATTCTTCTGCACCATCACTCATATAACGTCTATTATTTATTGCTGTACTATTTTTATATCACTTTAGAGGTATTTTCTTGAGCCTGTACATTAGATCATTTTTATCCCTAGGGGTGTTTATGCTCTCGTATTCTCTGTGTTTTTCCAAGTAACTGTAGAGTTCATGGGAACTCAAGACGTTTTTCTATCGAAGAGTTTCCTCAATCAAACCTGCAGCTGTCCAACATCCAGTGGCCTCTAAAGAAGGCAGCTTACCCTTAATTTCTCCTGCCTCATTCTTTCACCTCTCATTGGAGGGAACCAGTTTGTGGGACTTGCAGAACTATAAAGTGAATACCCAGTTGCTGTTTCCATTGGTAAATTTACTCAAGTGCTTGAGTAGTCCCATGTTACACTGCTTTTTCACTGTAACTTCACTACATGTCAGAGGGAAAAAGTCTTACTTTTTAGCTTGCTAAATTTGATGAGACTTAAGTTACTAGTTACTTTGCAGATTCAGATAAGTAATCTGAATCAAAATCAGCTAATAAACTATGTTGCATTATTAGAGGTTAAACTACCCAGCAGTGTATGTAAAGAAGTGGCACCTTTATCAGCTGCAACATTAAACTGATGCTCACGCATTAATGCATCATAACTTATATCTCAACAATACAGCATACATTAAACTGAATGGGCCATTATGCATAATGAGTGATACTTTTGGGACATTTTGATACCTGCCTGCCTTTGTACTTTTGCGTAAGTAACATTTTGACTTGTACTTTATACTGTGCTATTTCAGCTTTTACTTGTATAAAAGATCAGAGCACTTGTTCCAACACTGTCTCTCTGTATTCTTTGGTGAGTGGGCTTCTAATGACGCAGAATATCACGAACATTTTACTTTGATAAGCCCCTTCAGTCTGAAAGAGGTGTATTTTTTTTTTTTTTTTTTAGAAAGCATTGCATTATGTTTCGGTTTGTTACCATATCCCCACATTGGCTAACTAAATGGTGGTAGAAATGAAATTAGGACAATCCCTGGGGTCCTGTCAATACATAATTAAAAAGACAGGATACTGACACACAGTGTGCAAAGAATGAACGACTATGCTGTGTTGGGGGCTGTGCTACAATAGAGGGTATTTAAAATGTTGAAAAACATTAAATTTAACTTAAATTAATGTGTACAAAATGTGTATGTTAGAGTCTTGAGAAGACATATACCTACAATTATTTTAATTTTGTCAATAAAATATCAAATGAAATGAATGAATAATGAAATCTAAAGTACAGACTGACTAATTATGATGTCTGATGTCAGTGGCTTCACAGTTGAGGCCATTTGTGTGAATAGCAGGACACCGATCCACCGCAAATTCCTCTTCCACCTGGTCCGCTTTGAGTTTATTCACTAAATACTCTCTCTCTCTTTCTCGGTCTCTCTCTCTCTCTCTCTCTCTCTCTCTCTGGAACTGTAAGATAGAACATATAAAAATGCATCTGCTTGTTAAAATGAGCTTGATGGAGATTTTAACTGGTTATGAAATGGTTTCAAATGTGATGTCTGTTTATGACCTGCATGATCAAAAAAGACCAACAGCAAGAAAGCTATTTCTAATTCTTTATAATCTTATAATATTTTTTTTTACTGTCTACCACCACTATGATTATTTTCCATTACATCAGACTAAACATTTCTGCGTGACTCCCCTATATTTATTTGTATTATTATTTTTTAATTTGCTTAAATTTACTTTATTTTCATCAGAGAAACCACAAACTGAATTAGAAACTTGGGCATGTTTAAGCATCATTTCATCACTTTTATTGGATGTGATATAAAGCAATTATGCATTTATCCATGAATGCTAACTCTCAATGTGTGTGAAAAAACGGAGTCCATTTTGCTGATTTTGCGCAGGTTAAGTTTTTACATCTGTGGCTCTGTGTCTCCAACCAGCTAAGATAGTCGCCAGTGGCCCAAACAGCAGACAAGCTTGAAGTTTTGTAACCATGTTAGTGGTTTACATCAGTTGGTTTTACAACAATGCCAAATTGCTGGTTGGGTATCAAAGTGTGCTGCTGTAGTTTTATTCGGTCCAGTGGTGCATGCCTCTTCCTCGTGATTCATCTGCCCTGGCTCTACTGAAACTATTGACACCATGCGCTGGTTTCCTTTTTCCACTCTGTTAACAGTCAACTAATGTGGTAACTGCTATGCTGAATCAGATGAGCATCTAATCAATAGTGCCAGAATGTGCTGGAATAATTGCTTGCAAAGAAATCAAAAACTTTACATTACCAATAATGGTACCTATGGACGTCACGTATTCCTCTATTGCTAAAATAGAAGTCTTTCACCACAATAAATGGGCCTCTGGGACAAGGGGGTGTTTTATTGGTGTTCTTGGATCAAGTAGCCTTGTTCAACAACTTCCTGACAGAATCTGAGATCTTCCAGGGCCTCCTGGGGACTTGTTCGTTTTGGAAAGACTCCTGGAGAAAAGGGGAGAATGTTTATAATTTGAGCTTTTATATCCATTACACAAATAATGAGGTTACCACAGGACATTGAGCCTGAGAGACATATTGGTAAATCCACGTCTGCTGTGGGTTAGAAAACCTTTTGCCCAGATAATGCAGGAGACGAACGGTACATCTCAGTCCAAGTATACTATTTCTTTGTTTTTGGCAGTGTTTTTAAGATTTTAAACACAACCAGGAGAGATCATAACCTTGTGCAAACAGTCCATAGATACTGGTTACAAATAGTCACCCACTGGAAGACATCCACCAACTTCCACATTACTTTGATTGCTGTGCACTTCTAAAGATGCTTCAGGATTACTCAATCACATAGCAACTTTTCTATAAGATCTTATAACTTGTTACAAATTTTCATGAAATAAATGATTTATTCACTACGACTTTATTGAGCAGTTAACTGCCATCAATGAAAACAACTTTTGGGTTGCGAGGTTGTGAAAAATCCCTCTCATTTGTCTTTATCCTTCTCCAGCAGCCTTGTCTTTTTGGCTCTTTAATTCACCAGGAAAACAGTTTCAACATTCAATGTATAGAAAGCTGTTTTTCTTTGCATTTGACAAGCATCTTTTTCTTGTTTTGGTACAACACCCCAAAATAAAGAAAAACTATCCAGCAATCCATCAGAGTTGTCATGCGCTCGACCCAGACTGTTGTCTCAGCTTCCTGTAGTGATGATCTAATTTCACAACTACCTGATTCATCACATTGTTTTTGCCATGAGGTTGATCTTGGCTTTCGTTTCCTTTCTCAAAACCTGCTTACACTTTGTCTGCCCTAGTTTATTGCCTGTGAAAGTAAAAGTCTGTTGTTGCATCTAAAGTTATAAATTACAGTCATTCATATCAGTGCCAATATACACATCTGCAATACAATACCAGCGAATCTTGCATGTGGGATCAGAGATCTGAGAATAAACCGAGCTACTGCTGGCATCCAGCCATGGATGACTTATTTGAAAGGACCAGAGAGCTCAGGATCATCTAGTGCACTATTGTTAATCTTATTCGAGACGTTCAGCTATGTTATTGTTAGACCAAAAGTTTACTGATTAGCCAAAAATGCAGGGGAATCCTGTCAGCCTGGAGGTTTCCCAGGAAACGAAATATTTAAGGAAAATGGAAACATCCTTTACCAAAAAAAAAAGAAAAAAAAACTTGCTTGCCAGCTTGCCTGCAGAAAAACTTCAAGTCGGGCACCTGTCTATATTAAAGAGTACTCCTACTACCACTGCATGCCGATGTCACCAGTGGCAGTAAGAGGTCGTCTGATGAGGGTTGTTGGTTGCACCTCGCTCCAGGCTCAAGACAAAAGCAGACTGTGTTTTGAAGGTTGTAGCTCATAAAATCTGGAACTCCTTCCCTTCAAACTTCAGACAGAGCCGTGGATACTGTGAACACTCAAGACCCATTTGTTTAGACTTTCGCTTGTTTAGTTTGTATATGTCTTTGTGGTTTTGGCTTATGTTCCTAAGTGGATATCTGCTTTAAATTTGTTTGTTGCTCTCTCTCATGTTTTGTTGTCTTTCTATTGTTTATCCTTTTATTCTGAAGCAATAAACAAGAATTCAACTTACAATCTTCAAGTAACATTAACTGGCAGTGATACAAAATGGAGAAAGTAGCAAATTGGGGCTGAAACCTTCATCATTGATTATTTATTTAATATCAAAGTGGTGAAAAATGTCGATCACTGTTTCTCAAAGCCTAAGGTGATGTCACGTTGCTTTGTCCACAACTTAAAGGTCTCACATAGGACTACAGAAATCAGAACATATTCACATTTGAGAAGCCAATATTAGACAACATAGACATTTGTTTCTTTTAAACTGACTCAAAGTGTGTAATCAATTACCTATTAGCAGTGTTGTTTTCGTCAAGGATGACATAATTTCGTTGACGCCCCTTTTTTCCCATGACGATAACGAGACGGTGACGTACTTAACATGTCTCTCTGATGGCGAAAACATGACGAGTATCCAATCAAATGAATGAAACAGCAGTGATTGGCATTAAACCAGCTCTATTTTGATTGGCTAATGGTCAGGATGGGCGGACCTAGAGAACAGGTGGTTTACATGGCACAGATCCTGTATCAGTTTTTCTTCAATAAAGTCAAGGACAAAAACTGTTTGTACCTGACCTCCTGTCAGTTAGCTTGTAATAAATGTACAGGAAAAAGTGAGCGGAAAAAAGAGCGGAAATGAGCGAAAAAGGCCAAAAGCTCAGCAAGGCTGCCAAATGAAAGAAAAAGGGAAAAGAAAGAAGCAGGTACCATTAAAAAACGTTCCGCCGATAAGAAAGAAACGAGAATCTGATTGAAGAAGAGATGGAGGATGTCGTGGTGGCTAATGTTAGCACAGCCTCAGCTAGCATGTCAGGCTAACACCAATTAGCATCAAGCTAATTGCCAAAATGAGGAAAATGTCAACACAGAGGGAGCAAGAAAGGTTGAATAGTCTTTCTATTAGGTAAGCATCATCATAATGCTGTCTGTATACTGAGCAGTATTAACTACTGTGAGAAAATAATAATACTTTCTTTTCTTTTTTTAATACTAAAACTGACTAAAACTTGCATTTTCGTCGACTTAAACTGGAATAAAACTCTCACATATAGATATAAATAAAATGTGACTAAAACTAAGAACTATTTTCGTCCAAAGACTAAAACTGAGACTGAATTTAAAATGGCTGCCAAAAACAACACTGCCTATTAGTTGGCAATTCATTTAAAAGTTGACGATTAACCGAGTAATTATTATTGCCACTTTACTTCTAATCCTTCTAATTTCACCTTGATAAATGACTATCATTAAAACTGCTAATTATTTATATTGATTGGTTAATAGTTGTAACATAATTGTCCTCCATAAATTTATGAGTGAAGTGAATAATAATAATAAGTGATTTGGGCAGTTAAAATGTAACTAAAGTCTGGTTATTGATGAAGTGTCTCCAGGATCTGATGCAGTAATAGAGACCTCACTATGAAGAATAGTGGGAGAGGATCTGTAAACACGTCAGTCTCATGACTAATATGTGGAAACAAGGTTAACAAATTGGTTCCTTTTAGGAACATGGAGTCAAGTGATGGTACTCAGAGGTATCGTTTCACTTCCTGATATTCCAAGAGAGAGAAAAAAGTCCTGTTTTACTCGTCACTTCCCCATTTCCAGATAACCTCTGAGGTGGAATAACATCCAACATTTACAGTGAAAGAGGGGAATTTTTATTTTGGTCCTGGAAGTTACGTAAGTGTGAGCACTGGAAAACAAGCATAGAGGATTTCCAAAGCCTTTTGTTTGTCAGAAAACTAATCGCTCTTCTGTTGATTTATATTGTCTCTAAGAATTCCTTCAGGTTAGGAAACAGATCCCAAGGAAACAGATCAAAGGCACCAAGAGACTCGTATGTTTTACCTCTGACCTGCTAACAACTTGAACACAGAATATTTATGATAGATTTAACTTAGGACCTCATAGACATATATTTTAATGCCCTCTCCACGGTGTTATGACATGGGGGTCGTAAGTTAACTCAAAGGTTGACTGATGTTGTGAAAACGTTTTTCTTTTCCTTTTTTTGTTGCCATTCATTCATGGTTGCCTCCATTATTTTATGGTCAATCTGAATGAAATATGAATGGTTTACATTAATGTCTGCAATGAAATGGATGGATTGACTAATTATATATTTAGACTTAGAGTTAGACTTAGACAGACTTTATTGTCACTCAGATATACAAGTGTATACAGAACAAAATGTCAATGCATATGCTTACTACCGTGTAAAAGGTATAAAGTATAAAAAAACAGTTTAAAATATAGAATATAGACAGTATAAGCAATATAGACAGGCTCTTAACTTGTTATAACCTGACAAGTAAACATATTTAAAAAAAAAAAAAATTAGATCAGAGTTACTGACCTGCTGCAAACATTTGGGCATGTGGGATGTTTTATTATATTTACAGCTGTCAGCTGCTGCCACATTGTTTTGTAATAAATGTGTTATTATTGTATTATATGCGTTGTTGTCATGATGGCAGTTATAATCCTGCAACCATAATGGAGTCCACCATGTGATAACATGCCCATGAGTCTCAAACTTGATTTTGTAAATGCCATATTAAGATTTAATGAAAGGTTTAATGAAATCAAGTCAAACATCCCCCTGTGCAAAGGAATCAAGGCTGGTCCTGGAGCAGGGTGGGACTGAAGCATTTCATGTGGGCAAAAATAAATCTGAGAAATAAACAAATTAAATAAACCATCATTGTCTTGAATAGATTATACAGTACATCCAATAAAAGTAGGCATGCTTGGTAGTAAAACTTCATCCAAGTGTAGGACAGTAGTATTTGTCCTGAGCGCTGCACCCAGACAAGCATGCCAGCTCTAATCCTTCTCTGTCTGGAAGCACTGACCTCTTTTGTTCAGTTGATGGCTTATTACCGGTATTGATTTTGGCTCCTTTATATTACAGACTTCCTGCAGGGCTGCAGATGACCCATGCACATATCAGCTACTGTTGGCCACTGACAACACCAACAAACATTACAAATGTGCTCTGCTCACTGTTCATCGTTTGTCCTCTATATATTTTTTTTTCTTTCAAAGGAAACCCCTCAGACAACAGATTAAGTGCTTTGTTGGGAAACTGGATCGTGTGTGATGCTCTTGGATTTAACTTCTCGTGTCCAGCTCGTTCATGGAGGAGTCGTCCAGAGGACTAAACTTCAGCTGCTCCAGTTGAATCTGACGAAAAGTGGACAAAACGCCTTGTGCTGTAAGTGCTAAGAAATGATCGGCTGCCTTATTTTACTCATGTTTTGAGGTGATGGGAAAAGCTCTTGTTATTTACCGTAATCCATGGTCTTACTCAATAGATATATCCTTGCTCAGTGAGAATAAATGTGATTACTGCTGTGTATTATTATTATTTTATTATTATTGTTGTTGTTATCACTATCATTATTGTTATTATTGTTGTTATATTTCACATGCTGTATTTGTGGTATTTTACTGTAGTTTTAATTGAACACAGCAGATTGCCTTGGGGTGATTTGACTTTTCTCATCTATACTGTGATATTGATCAGAGGACAACTGATCTCCAATAGTAAACACACAACAGTACTCCCTTTAAAATAGATTTGAAATATTGCTTTGTTTATTATTTCATATTCAGTACCCTTTGTATACTTATTATCTAAGTCAATTAACATCTTAAAAACACTATAATCTGTTACAATGATCTAAACAACATTATTTAACAATGATGTTTTCTACTTATCAGCATCATAACAGAGCAGAAATGAAAACTGCCCACAGCAGAAATGCTGAGATGTTAAAAACAGCAGCTGGCTGATTTGTTGACACATCTGGTTGAAGCTGACAACATCCACCATTCTGGCTCCCTGCTTCACTGAGCTTTCCTCTATCGCTGTCTTTGTTTGAGATGTTTGTTTTCCTCACCATGGTTTTAGAGACGGGAGTGACATTCTCTTGGAGATGGATGGTGGTTTGAGGCAAACAAAAACGGATGCGAGATACAACCCAGAAAGCCTGTCAGAGTGTGATCTCAAAGGGTCAGATCTCAGTATCCTCAGAAAACAGACAGTATTTTGTCACAGTGACACTTACGACACATGCAGCTGTAGTTTTTAATGAGGTAACAGAAACATTGTTTCACCAGTGTACTTTTGTCTTTGCATCAAAGGTGTGGTGAAATGTCAGAAAAATGTGAAAAGTATCCATCAGGATCCAGGGTTTGTCTTCATATGTCTTAATTTATCAGACCAACATTTCAACATCCATGTGACATTCGCTGTACAATGATAGAAGGAAAAGGAAAAAAGAAATGTTTTTATTAATATAATATGATACGATATAATATTAGATTATATTAATCTGTGATTCTTTTTATATTTCAGTTCAGACATGTTTCACCATATTCCATGATTTTCCATTTAGTGCCATCAGATGGTCTGAATTGCCTGTTATACTTGTGCCTGTTTGGCCTGGTATTGCTACTTGCAGCTTTCTTGAGAACTTGTCATCCAAACAACTTGGATGTTACACTTCTCAGCAATACACCCAGCAAGTATGAAGTCAATCAGATTACAGCTGGGACAAACAGAGGCATCTTTTCCATTTACAGTTAGATGACTAATTGTCTGGAAAACTAATGCCCATGCCACCAGCCTCAGCTGTACTTTGTATTTGCATTTAGCTCAAAACTGCTGCTGTAGTTTTGTTTATGAATTTATTCATTGTTGAACTTTTTGGACCCCAAGGTGACATCCTCAGATTGCTTGTTTTCAACATAGTCAGTCAACAACACTATAATTACAGCTATGTAAAACATTGAGAAGCAGTAAATTCTCATGTTGAGGATGGCCACACAGCCTGTACCATGTGAAAATCATCTATGAGTAAGACGGAAATGTTTCGCCTCCCACAGTCCCCCACATCAAAAGGCAACAGTACGGTTGTCATGGTACCGACAGATTGTTTTGGTTGCTTTGGGCGGATGAGGCCGGGGCTTTTGATGGGGAGGGACATTTTTATGAGTGGCTCTTCTCCACTTTGTCATCAGAAATGTCTCTATTGAGGAGATATATGACTCCCTCTCTGACCTGATGTACATAGAAACAGCAACATCATATATTGCACCATTTGGACCCCCTGTTAATGAAAAATAATGAAAGTATTACTATGGGAAATGTGCTCGTCTGTTTTTTAGTTAAACAACAAGGTTATCAATGTATAGTGTGTCTTTTAGATTTCAGCTGTCTAAAATGTTTTGTGGTGTTCAAATTCATGAAGCATTTAACACATTAATAAGACAGCAGATGATTGCTAGAGA
>JAOXYL010000042.1:8984992-8998216 GCA_028564955.1 Terapon puta
AAATCTAATTAATGTGACATTATTTTGTCACCTTTTCACTTCTCTTATGTAGTAAATTGAAACAAAATGGCCAGTAAGTGCTAGAAAATGATGTGACCCATACCTGTAATTTCAAGGCCTACTGTACATATTCAATGTGTTTAATTGGAACCTTGAAGCTCTTACAGCATTTTTTCAGGGTCAAGGGTAAGTTCACCCACAACAAAAAGCACATTTTCTCACTTATGTACTTACCCCACAAAGTAGCTCCAGTGAAAACTGTTCTGTTAAGATTAGCTGCTGTTGGGTTTTTCAAATTGATTTTTAATGCTTTGAGCACCATGTAATATTGGACTGGAGGCAGAGACAGACAGCTAAAAGCTCAACACAACACAGAATGTATTTTCATGGCTTTATACAATGAGGAGCTAGTGTAGAAACAGTATTTATGTATAAATATTCTTTATGTAATATTCTTTGTGTCATTTGGGTGAACTTACCCAGAGACTGCATTATTAAAACCATCGAGCATTTTCCTGGCAAAACTCAGTGGAAACAAAAGATTTGAAGAGTGGTCTCCATTTTAGTGTGTTAAATTGAGCTAAAGTGTTTGTTTTCTGCAGTGTGTTTTGGGTTTTAGCTCAATTTGGGTAAAACACAAGGAAAATCGACTAGAGAACAGTTTGACTTCAGGTTTGTTAAACAGAACATCACCACACACGTTGTGTGTATGGGTTGTGGTCAGCAGAACACCTCATGATTCGGATGGTTTTTGAAGATGATTGCATCTTCTGCTGAATGCTAGGTTTTAGTACAGTTCAATATAATTTAACCTTGAGCTGTTTTTTTTTTTCTGCACACATATCTTCCACGAGGACTTCAAACCACTTAACATCTGACTTCATATTTGGAAGAACTTCACTCGTGGGCAGCAGGAAGACTGGGTGGTTTGGTGCTTCCCACAGTCTATTGCATGTTCACTGTGCGTGGTTGACTGAATTTCCCTCCTTCCAACGAAGCCTGATTTCGTCCTGAGAAGCACATAATTTGGAACATTTAGGTTTTTGATACATTTAAAGGACAGGTTCTCATAGTTTAAAGACTTTCTTAATACAAAATCACTTGCCCATATGTACCTTTAAATTCTCCCTAACCGCTATAACGATTCCTCCTGCCAAAACTTCTGCTAAGAGATTTTTTTTCCTAATGTGATTCTAATGTATGTTTCAGTGTAATAATGCATTTTAAGGTTCAGCTGCAGCTGATGAGAGGCCTTAGAAGTCTCAGTTAGAATAAAATGCATGGGCATCTTCCAAAATTACAGTAATTGTATTTTGAATTCCCGTCTTTTGTATCCCCAAACTGCTTTTTCTTATAGGCGTCAGAGAAAATCAAAGAGTGAATTTTTTGCTAACAAGAAAATCAGAAGTTGACCTGCTGGTGGCACTAGATGAAAAGCTGGAGTGATTACGGGTCATCCTGAAGGGAAAATGAACGTCTGTACCAAGTTTTATGGCAGTAAATCGAATAGTTTTCACAGGAAATACATAATATCAACGTAGTGGGCACAAGATGAAAAGTCAAGGAATCACCAAAGTTGGTAGACATCGTAGAAATCCATCCTATAGTTGTAGAGATGTTTCAGTGTGGATTGATTGTATTATCAGCTTAGAATATTTCATCAGCCACCAACACCTCTTTTAATTTCATCTCTAGTGGTTTAATGTTACGTGGGCATGTTTTACTTCGAGGTAGACATAAAAATCTGAACCATCTTCTTTTACTCTTTCCTTTCTTATCTTTCTAAATGGCAGCAGAGTTATATTAGCTGTTTTTAAGCTTTGATTACATTCCATTTACTTTCCAGCAATTAATCCGATTAATGGACACTTGGTACGCCGATGTTTAACTTAACATAGACATGTTTATCCAGTAGTTTGACCTGAACCAATTTTTCCAGTAGCCTGATAAGCATGACATCACCTCTCCTCTTCCCGGCTGTGTGCACATCTTGTTGTGTTTAGAGCCCAAAGCAGCTGTTTCTTGATAAACTCTTCGGCTCCTCTGTTTGAGCTGACCTGTCATTTTCCTGCTGAAAATAAAGTCATCCTCATCTTAACTCATAATTCTCACTCATGGTTCATGACAATCTGCTTAGATCTGCTTATTAGAGGCGTCTCGGTTTGGTATTTGGTGTTAAGTGCACGAAAGCGCACATCGGGCGAAAGCGCTCCCCAGCAAATAGAAAGACATCAACAAACCGACATGTTAAAGCTGTTTCGAAGCAATGACACTTAAGTGCCGTCTTTTCTTGATTTAGAGTGATTTGAAGTGATAAAAATATTATGCTAGATTTCTAAACTGAATGTGTTTTATTGCTCATTTCTGCTGACCTCACTATTTTTCTCAAAATGATGGTGATTGAGTGCAATGGAAGTTTTGGTGACCTTCTTTCTGAATGGTTGTAAGGGAAATACCCTGTGCTGATTGGCCCCTGGTTTTCTTTTTCTCCATTTTCGACCTGACCTCGTGGTAAATATTTGCTTGTGCCTTGTGCACATTTGTTAATCTTTCCTGCCTAATTTTATACAAGTAGAATCAGCAGCAAAAATGTTTATGGCTTTTCACGCACAAGGAAATGTTTCCTCCTGTGGTGACACTGACTCACACAGACAGCGCCCACATTACCATGACACCTTTTGTCAGCTAAGATCAAGTCAGAAGGCATGCATCTTGGTGATCTTTGCATTTAATAAAATTATCATAATTGCTATTCAAAAGTAAAGGAATTTGCTGATAATTTCCCCCCATCAACCATCTACAATGATATTATTACTTTATAACCAATACTTCTTTTGTATCAATATGTGGCTGAATATAATTTCTGGCTCACATAATTCAAGTATCTTTGTTGTAAGGCAATCGTTTTACACATTTGTCATCATTTGGTTTATTAGTAATTATTATTAAGGGTTTGTAGGTAATTAAATCTATGAAGTACAATGGAGTCACCAACCAAGCTAGACTAGAGTTTGCAGAAAATCCACTTACGTCAATTTGTGGATCGGATGAGTTTCAGGTTTGAGCATCAAGACTTTCTGGGTACACGTCTGGATGTTTCAGCATTACAATAGTAGATACTGCAGGGCATTGTGGGATTTACCATGTTGAACTGGATGGCTGTGACCTAAAGCTGCACCTTCAGTATCTTTATATAACAAAGAATCAATGACTACATATCATGTGAAAGGGGTCACTCGAGTACATGGATAATTATCACCAGACTCTGAAGTTCCCCTCAGATACTCTGTGCTGGATGTGCACATGTGCAAGGTATGAAGTCAAAATTCTCTCTTTAGGTGTTTCCATGATAAAGATAAAGCTCCACAGTCACCTTCTTTCATATTCAGTGTGAATGTGGCAGTCTTATCACAGTGTAGCACAGTCAGGCTTTAGTGTAACTTTAGATCCACTGCATTGTCATAGATAAGTGCACTTTGTTTTTTGTCAAGACCTCTTGTGACCTTAGTGTTTGTCTGTGTGTGTGTGTGGATGAGATGTGGTGAAGGTGGTGCAGATGAAGCTGATGACTGTCCGACAGATAGACTGGGACCATCGTCTCAT
The DNA here is from genome assembly GCA_028564955.1 of Terapon puta. NCBI lineage: Eukaryota > Metazoa > Chordata > Actinopteri > Centrarchiformes > Terapontidae > Terapon > Terapon puta. The sequence continues at coordinate 8,988,596 of JAOXYL010000042.1, forward strand.
GCAAAGTTTGCCACATTGTACGCAGGTTTGGTTTCAATTGTTAGTCACACATTCATATTTCTTTTCCAACAGCACATCTCATTTCTTCCACCCAACCTTCTTTTATCAAACATAAAAGGATCTTGAAAAGATAATGATCATTTGCAGGCACCCTTGTCCTTTCCTTCAACTGCTGGGGAAAATGCTGTGATGTACTGCCTCGATGTGGCCTGCCAGATAGTTTGAAATATACGGTATCTATGTGATGTATTTATTTTAGGCCAGGTGCACACTTTATGCCCGCCATGCAGCACGGCTGGTGCTGACAGTTATTGATGGCCAGCCAGCTCATCTGAGCATCAGTCAGCAACAGACTGCTTTAGAGGAAATACTTTAGCCCTGTCTGCTCCCACTTTAATGTCATGTACTTGTATGTCAGTGATGCTATATTTCACTACAGTAAACCATATTTACTATTGTACTATTGTATTTTATGACAAAAATAAAGTTTCTGTATTTCTGTAACTTAATTGTGTTAATAGAATCATATAAATTAACCTCGGATAAGGAAATTGTTTCACTTCAGCCTTTAATCATTCAACATCTGTGCAGGCTCACCACAGAGGTTTTATTTGACTATTTCTCACAGGGATGAAAATCTACGGACCTTGCAGTGAAAAACGTCACAGGAGCAAGAGCGATCACGCCGCGCTCCCACACATTTTCCATATGCCTTTGTCCAAATGGAGACCGCAGTGTTCCTGCAGCTGCGAGCATGAAAGCGCTGAGTAGCTGCTAACTCAGGCCAGGCTGAGTAGCCTCTGTGAAGACCAGCCATCTCCCACACTGGGGAAATGTCAGCTGAATGGAATGAGGCAGGCCTGGAAACTGGGGAGGCCCTGCTGGAAGCTCTGCCCAGCAGAGAGTACCAGTGTTATAACTTATCCGCAACCGTTTTCAGCTGTGTGCCATAACTTGTGAAGGGACAATTTGTGCATTGAAATAACATGTCTGGAGCCACAATATGCAGCTGGAATCAGCAGTGCAATGAGTGAACTGAAGCACCTGAGAAGGTTTTTGTCAATTAATAGAAAGGTGGCCATGCTTTAATTTTAGTTTTTCTTCTTTGTAACGTACAAAAGATAGTGTAAATTATTTCATAGCTGGACCTGCATGTTGTGATTATGTAAGAACATTTTGGTTTATGTTGGGGAAAGTCACTTTTGAGTTTCTCAGTATTTAATCAAGACTGTGATCTATTGCTATTAGTTCCTAAACATAACCATTAAAAATATTAATTATTCTTTTATTGCCACAGGCAGACTTTGTCAAACAAATATATGAAATGAAGCAGTTTGAATATATTTCCAGTATATGAGCATTTTATGACTTGACAGATACATTTATTAAAAATGTGTCCTCATTATGTAGATATGTTTTAAAATGGCAAATTGCAGCAAATTAGTTATAAGCACGTATAGATACAAATCCTTGGAGGCTGGCTATGCTATTCATTAGCTTTGTCTTCTCCTGTCAGGCATAAGCATCAGCATATTATCTAGATATTTCCTGGTTTACCACAGTACCATTTATCAGTAATACCTTAAGAGTATTTTGTATGATTTGGGACCTTTCAAAGGGCTGTGAGATAAATCTGAGTGAAAATACTAAACAACAGCTCAACAGTAACTTCTGTTATAAAATACAAGATGTTTTTATCTCATTGGGACTCTATAAACAAATAGAGCAATAAAATAATCTGGCCAAGCTGTTCACAGTTCACGGACATATGGAGCCCAAGGGTTCGATGTTACTTTGCTTCAAGCATCACGAGCCAAAAAGGTAACAGCGCATTCAAAGACATTCAGATAGTGCTCAGACCGTTTGTGCCGTAGAAATGTTCCAAACAGAAGATGGAGAGCGAGCAGGATTGCAGTTGGCATGAATGTCATCAACACCCGAGAGAGGATTACAGCCTAATGCTGTGACGTAAACACCAGCAGAGACCTTGGCATAAAGTGTTCAACATGATATCTGAGTTGACACATCCACGGCTTCATTCTGCTGGATTTTCTGCCTGTCGGGGCTCCGCTGATGTATTTTGGGACAATGTGTAGTGCTTGTTTTGAAAGCCTAAGAAGATTTGTTGAAGGGAAATGTTTCCACTGTCTTCATGAGTTGGCAAGCTTCAGTCATTGTGGCCACTGTTGTGCACACATTTGAAATAATCTAGCATTGTGATTGGCAGCAAAATACATCAGAGGAGCTGTGGAAATCTGTACTTTGTCATTGCAGTAAAAACGATGGCTATTTATAATTAAGCAATTGTAGCAAATGCAGTCAGATGTAATAGGTTTATTTTAAAACTTTGAGTGAGGCAGATTATATCTTCGGCTGAATTTTCCCTATGTCGTTAACAACCCCTGAACATCTTCACTTTCCAGCACTGTGCTCACCGGGGCATGCTGCACTGACAAAAGACTCTCTTAATTCAGTCAACGCATGTCTTATATTTCTTTGTCTGTTTTAATTGGCAATGATAATTTCACTCCCACCTCAATAAGACCATTAACTCAGCAAATTGACTGATCAAAAGGGGAAAAAAATGAAGCACTAAGATTATTTTGTACCACTGTGGGCTAAATTGGATTGTATGTCTACAAAATCAGTCATACATTCTTTTGCAGTTTTGAATATTGAGTTGTGTGTTATCTGAACAAAGTTATGTGCAATTCCCTATCTAATACATGTTCATATAATATATGTATTAACTATGCCAGCTGAGTGGTTCAGCTCTTTGTTCCAGAATGAAATATCTCAGTTTGTCTGTCTGTAATAACTTTGAAGGATTATTTAACTTTTTATTTTCACCATCACCAATATTTCTGTTTATGAAAAATACATGCAAAAACTAATGACATCCCATCAGCCTCAACAGAACTAAACACACAAAAAACAAAACTGAAATGCTACACATATTACATATTACATAACATTTATACTTACTAAACTCGATTATTTTTGGCAGGAATACACATGCCAGCATTGTCATTGTGACCGTGTTACCATGCAGACATTTGCAGTTAGCTCATAGTGCTCCTCTGCAATAGACACCTCTTTTCAACCATGGTAAAGAAAGCACTGAAATACAGCCTGATGTGGTTAAGCTGGACAAATAACGCTTCTCTCTATATACAGCTCACAAGTGTGCAGGGATGGTCGAATATGCTTCAGTCGCAAAACAAAATTCTGAAAATTTGAAGTGGAAAGGGAAGACAAAATAAGACAAATACTGGAAAAAGAGCAGCCTCACAGAGTTGTTGGCATGACAGTAGATTGTTCCAATTAATAGAATTCTTTACACTTCCACAAGAAGTTGCAACAACAATCTGCACAAAGGGATCTTGGCTAACTAACGTACAGTGTATACGCATTAGTGGTGCAGCTGAGCTTAGCCCGACCACTTCACATGGAGCTTACTCCTGAACCTGCAGCTGACATGTAAATGATATGTACCTGCTTCATCAAAGCTGAAAGCAGGCCTGTCCTTCCTCTCATCGCTAAGATATTAGCTACAGCGATGACTGAGCACTGATGTCATTAAGGTATCAGGCCCTGTGGTTGATTAAACTCAAATTCAGCACAGTCGTTACCAAAGGTTTCACATTCAATACAGATCATTCACCAGTGTAACTGTAATCCCTAAACTAATGCCTGGAAGTGCAGATCCCCTAATCTGTAAAGAGCACGAGCTCATTAGAGCTACCACACTGAGACAACAAAGGGAAGGGATCTCCATGTGGAGTTATCGTCTGTGGTTTTGGGCGAATCTGCACTTCAGTTGTAACTGCAATCAGAAGCTCTCAGCAAATGTGCTGGCAAGCCTCGGTAGCGACCTGAGAGGGGTTTGTGATGCCTTCAGAGCCATATTAGTTCATGTTTGTGTGAGCTGGGACATCTCGGGTCTGCTCAGTGTCAGCACATGGCCTGTAGCTGACTCAAGAGTTAGACCGACGAGGGGGTAACAACTCATACGAGGCCGCGCGGCTTTCCATCCGTCTGTCTTGTTTTCATCTGTGCTGCACCTTTATGATCACTCAGCTTGCCGATGTTAATATTTTCAACGTGATTAGACGTTAAACAGTATTTTGAGGTTTCTTGATACAAAGCTCCACCACAGCTCACTTCTCGCTGCCACAATATGTCATCTGAGAACGTTTCATTTATTCTTAAGTTAAATCATGTGCTGTCAGCGTTTCGCCCGGCAAAATGCTGTGGTCTTTTGACCGGCTGTGATCATAAAAAAAGTGTTGGCTGATTTTTAACAAGTGTCTTGCAAGTGGAGTTATAGTGGCTAATTAAAACTAATGAGGTCATCTAAGAGGTAGCTTCTCTGTGTTGCTGTGTTTAGGAGTCACTGACAGTTTGTTGATAATAAATCTGGTGTCCCCAGCTGGAAAAACCTCACAATCTAAAAGACAAGAGGAGCAGACCAAGATTATGTTGAAGCGTATCTATGACCTGATTATTAACTCATATTGGACTTGTCTTGGGATACATCTCAAAATGAGCAATTATAGTGCAACACAAAAAATTCAACCCCTTTAGAATCGCTGGGTACATATCTTGGCTTTTTTTAAAAAACTCTTTACTACAGGACTCATCCCCTTAATTTACCTTTTTTTCTTACCTTTTTCATGCAAACACTAAATATTAAAAATCTCTTAATATTACAAACTCCCTTTTTATGCTTGGCTGTCATGCAACAACCCACAGTGGAAACAGATTGATTGAATACATCATGTTACTTGCCACTTGAACATTTCCAAGGAGGAAAGTGAGATAAATTATTAGGAAAGAGATTAGATCTAAACTATGCAACAAAACTTGTGACCACTAAGAACTTCCCAGGAGGGGATGATACTTTCTTTTGATCATAGCCACTGCTGCTCTGCTGTTTCATTTTGAGAGAAAACCTGAAACTTAAAATGTCAAAAGAAAAAAGTTTGCACTCTAACTGGAAAAGATCAAGTAGCTCATTTACCTCTACTTGAAAGCCTCACTCAAAAACGCTCAGTAATTGTATAGCTACATAATTAAACATGATGTAAATAACCATGGTAATGTTTCAACGTAATCCATGTCTGACATGATTCTTTTATTCCCCTTTTCTTTGCAGTATAATTAAATTGAAACTCTCTGCAAGTTGTGTGGCAATTTAACATTTTGCCATTTTCAACATAATAAATAAAACTGTGACTTTTACTGACCTCATGGTTCATTTTAGGTGAACAGCTGAGCCTAAACTAACCATGACCCATTGAGCTTTATGATTATAACCCTGTTCAAAGGTCAGACTGGAGACTCTTTGCTTTTCTTTGTGCCAGTTTCAGCCTGTTGAGATTACAGAGGACAGGACCAAGTGGCATGTCAGCCCAGCTGTATGGATTGGGTGAATCCACCATAATTTCTAGGAAAGAATGCCACCGTATAAACTACCAATAGATGTTTAGTCTTAAGCGAGCTCACAAAGCCATTACATGCTCAGGAAGCACATTTATTTCAGTGTACAGAGAGAAAAAACATAATTATTTACTGTGAATGTGTTAAAAATAAGCCAATAGAGTCTCTGTTTCACATAAAGCGTCTTAAAAAGAGTTGATATACTTTAACCTCTTGTGAATTAAACTAATATTATTCATAAATTGGAATATAGGATAAAATATTACCACTGTTTTTTTCATTATCAATTGATTTGCTGATTTCTCAAGTTAACAATTTATCGATCAAAACACAGTCTCACAAAGTTTCTTGCAGTTTCTTACTCTTTGTCTTGTTAAGTAGGAGACATGGTTGCAGTGTTTTTTTCCCATCGGTGGCAAACATTGTTTAGATTGTCTTCTTGTTTATAGCTGCAGTAACAATGCCCGTTCTTTGGTTCTACACCTGAGCCACAGGAGCTGTATTGCAGCGTGTACTACATGTGAAACACATGTGGAGTCTTAAATTAAAGGGGGCCCGAGTGTGACCTATTTAGTTGGTTCCACACATTCTCTCATTCTTTAGGGCCCTCCTTCAGACCAGATCCCTGGGGTGTTCTGAGGCTTCGCACATTTGATTTAATGAAGGGTGGCACATTTTATGAGTTTATACTCTGCTTGTGTGAGAGTGGATCCTCTTCAGCCCGTACTGGAGTCCTGCTCCAGACGTATAGTTCCTGTTCTGCATTACAAGATGCTGAAGCACAGACACTTGTTGTCTTTGCATCGCGTGGATTCATTTACCTGAGTCGACCATCCTGCAATGAAAAGAGACAAATCTCCTTAGCTTGGTTCTTCCACTAGATTAGTCAAGATGTATGGTTTTAGCCCATTATTTGGACTCTTTGGTCCTCTTTCTTTTCACTTTATGAAAACAATGCCAGAGATAATGTTTCTGATTTAATGATTTTATTTATTTTTCTTTAATAATGCATATGTACAGGTCAAATGATTACATGCAACAAAGGTGCTTGATCAAGCCATAATCTTGCATTTGTATATTAGATATTGTTTTTTTTTTGTTTGTTTTCTGACATTTAAGACCAGAGAATACTGAATATAATGTTTAGGCTAACCACTAATGAAAATAATTGTTGTTGTTGGAGTTACAGCCCTAACTTTTCAGTATGGTGTAAAAGTTGTCAGCTTGTACCAACCTCTTTAACCTTCTTTTTTATTTATTTTATATTTCATATATCCCACAGTCTTGTAGTTGTTTTAAGAACGTGTCAGGTCCAGATGCACAGTAGCATATTGTTGGTCCATTTGGTGGTGGACAGTGTTGTGGGATCCTTCAAATCTCCCAAAATGTATGAAAATTGAATTGAGTGGCCAAAGGTATACAAAAAGAGCTGATTCTGCAAAAGTCACCAGGTAGTTTATGTATCATTTAAGTCATTATTCAAGCACAAATGTCAAGTAATTACCCAGTCCCACCTTCTCGATTTCTTACTTTTCTCCTTCTTACGTGACAATAAAATGATTTATCTTGTGGAGAAAACAAGCCATTTGAAAACAACGCCTTAAGCTTTAGGGAACTGATTCATTTCTGACATTTAACAGAGTGAATAATTACCTGAATGATCGAGAAAACCATCAGCATATGCATGAAAATGTTAGTTATTGTCATTGTTTAATCCTTGGTGTTCACAACAAACGATAAACCAGCATGTCCTAAACATCTTAACCAGTCTTAGACTCACCGAAAAGATCTAAGTTGATGCTTTCCTTATCCTCATTTAATCACATTAAGGTTAAACTGTGTGGAGACTGCGTCCGTATGGTGGCATGTTGCCCAGCAGTTGTCCAGTTTTACACTACAGCCATCATTGCACGTAGCCTTTCAACTTACAGTCATTTCACTCCAGGACGGCTGGGTGCAACACTTCCCCCAAAAGCATCTGTATGAAGAGAAACTGTGTCTGCGTAAGGGAACATTTCCTCCACGATTTGGGGACCGGCCTCGCTGTGACGCTTTTTTGTTAATTCATCCACCAACTGGATAATTTCTGGAACTATTCAATCAGGGGAACGTCCCACGGATTTATTCAATTAGCAGCACTTGTATAATAAAATATGGTCTCAGCTGCTGTAGATATCCATCACTGTCACAGAGCTGGAGAAAGATTCACACTGTGAATCTTTAAGAGCCGGGGGATTAGTTAGAAGTATGGAAATGGGAAGCAGTGATGATGGAGGGGGAATTTCCTCAGATCTGACATGAAATCTAAGTAAACTGAATACACATTAGACTTTATTTCTGCAGCCTTAATGGTGCAGGAGAAAACCATGAATCATTATATACAAAGCTAATATGGTTGAAGGGAAACGTCTGTCTGCTGTCTACATTCTGACTTCACTTTCCTCTCATTCCCAGCTGTCCCCTCTAATTTTCCTGCACAACCACAAGCGACTGCTCGCTCTGTCATGACTCCCAGTAACACTGGCATCTCATTTGAAGGCAGCAGCCCCGGCTCTGCATCCATTAGTTACAGTAGAGGGAGTGAAGAAGGGCTGCGGAGGGAGGGAGAATGACGGCTATTTAAGGGTTGGAGTTTAAGCAGTGGGGGTCTGACCTAAACACCCCTCACACTTTAAAAGACATTTACACCCACTCTCTCTCTCTCTCTCTCCCTCTCTCGCTCTCTCTCTCTCCCGCGCTCTCCCTCTCCACTTTTGACTCACTCTCTCTGTCAGTGAAGGAGCTGAATTCCAGGCTGAGTTGTGAACGGTGAGGAGAGATAAGGAGCTGGGCTGAGGGAGGACAGACAGACCTGCCACCTTGCTGGAGAGGCTGCAAGACAGAACAGTGACACAAGCGAGTAAAGCATCTTTTTTTTTTTTTTGCCTCCACTGAATGTGTGAAGACTTGGAGGAGCTCATCTTACCTGCACTGGCGGATAAGAAGACTGCGCTATTAAAGGTAAGAATATTGATTTATGTGTTTCCCTGATAGAAGTCCTTTCAATTGCTTGGATTGCATGAAACAAAAGTACAATTTCTTCACTTTATTTATTTTGTTTTTCCATTTTAAGTTGAACTCCTTTAAAATTTTACATTCAATTATTGTCTTCAAAATATAAACACTTATAAAGTCACAAATACGATTAGTTTATTTTTAGCAGTTGTCTCTTGCTAGCGTAGATTACCCCAACACCAGCTGGCACTGATTATGGTTTATTGGGAGCACATTCTTTGTGTATACTGCAACTTCTTCCTCAGTCGGACACGCATAACGGCCGTTGCAGGATCAGAGGTGATGACTGGCTGTTGAGGGAGCGAACATGTGGAAGAGTTATCCCCAGCTTTGATCGTCTGGGTAGAAGGGCCTGCAGCCAGCACGCCCCATGCCAAAAAGATTCTCCCCAAATTTTGTCAGGTTGTAGATCAATACTCCAAAATAAAAATTGTCCATCTGTTGGTGTTTGTGTGTGGTGGAAAAAAAAAAGTGTGTACGTGCGTGCGTGCATAACAACCCCTCTGTCTGGTGAGGTTTCGCAGCCTCATGATTCATCTCATTACCTTGGGCAATGCAATTCAGTTTTCATTCTGTGTCATTTTTCCATCATGGAGATCAAATTAGGGGAAAAGTGGGTGGCAGGGTTGCCAGCGAGGGCAAGGAGAAAAATATCTTTCATCCATTCAGTCCATTAGTTCTGCTTAATTGAAATCCAGGTCTAGCTTCTGTTTTTTTCTTCTTTTTTTTTAATTTCCATTCAGAAATTATTATGATAACACGGTTCCTCTGATGCGCTATAAACCTCTCAATTATTCATGCATCTTGTTGTATCGCACACCTGCAATTCTTCAGCTCGTACCCAAATGCTCATCACGTCCCATCCTCAGTTATTTGGGCCGGGATGTTTTACAGCCTCTCTGCTATGTGCGGGGTGTCCTGGGATGTGTCTGTGCAGCAGATTGAGAAAGGTGTCTCAGTGAACGAACCTCTGTCAGCGGGACAGCTGGTTTTGTAGCTGGAGCTCCCCCAGGGCTCGTCCTACACTGTTTCCCTCTGTGTGACCTCTGCACAAAGAGCAAGGGGTTGATCATAACTCAGCATCTCACGCCTCTGCGTTTTATGGAAAATGTGTCGGATTTTTAT
>JAOXYL010000042.1:9012429-9036954 GCA_028564955.1 Terapon puta
AGATAAAGAACTTTGTGCTGAATCATTTTATCTGAATTCTACAGTGTCTCATGTTCTTTGTTTTTAACAGAGTTTCTTTTTCACAGGTTCTTTTTCAGACATCAGCAGAGCTGTTAACAAATCCACTCTTTAACCTGCTTTTATTCATTGTAGTGCCCAAGCCTACCTCTCCAGATGTTCTCACACTGAGCATCAAAGATGCCCCAACAACCACACAGTCTGCTCTGGATGCTGAAGCAGTTCAAAACCCTGATCCCCTCCATCCTCTAAACACTGAGGCTCCGTCTGCCTCTGATACCAGGGTGATGAGCTCAGGCGATGAGCCTAAAAGCTCGAGTCTGGATTTATTGGGGGACCTCACAGTCAATGTTACCTCCACTAGTGTAAGCCTAGCTTGGTCGGCGCCTGACGGGGCATTTGATAGCTTTTTGGTGGAGCTCGGTGCTCCGTCAGGGGCGACGCAAGCTCATGTAACCACATTGCCTGGAAGTGTGAGGAGGGCTGAACTAGAGGGTTTGTCCCCCTCCACACAATATGAAATTACAGTGCAAGGGCTGGTGGAAGGAAAGAGATCTTTACCTCTCAAAGTTTTTGCTACTACAGGTATATGAAACAAGTATTTCTTTTTGTAGGCATTCATTATAACCCGTCATCATCACAACCTTTTATTTATTATGTTCTAAATGTATCAGGATGGCTGCTTCTGTAGAAATGTACCATACATTTCTACAGAAGTGTTATTGGAAAAGACTGTCCTCTTTCATCCCATATTTCCCTATGCTTACCCTTTGACCCTAATTTAGAGCAGACTATTCACAACACGAAAGTTCAGTAGATTTTAATTTGAAGTCTATACGATTCTAGAGAAAGGTAATGATATCAGGGAAATCATTCACGAAAAGGATCGTATTTCAAGATTTAATTAAAATAATATAAGACATCACATTATTTTCAACTTAAATCCTAAAATCTGAGATATTTTTTTCCTTACACAGTGGCCCAGATACTCTGCCGTAATGACTGAACAATGTGCCTTGACAAGTTATGTGAGAGTCATTTTTACAGTCCATCTTGCCATTCAGTTGACCCCACTCTGATCTGTCTATCTACCAGAGGAGCTGAAACCCATGGTGATGAACCTCACCATCTCTAACAATACATGGGATGGCTTCACTGCGTCCTGGAGCCCCACGGGGGCAGAATTTGACAGCTTTGTCATTGAGGTAACAAACTTGGAGAATTTCGCAGAGAGCCAGAACCTCACTGTGTCCGGAGACGCTTCCAGCCTGGGCATCACTGGGCTGAATCCCAACACCAGCTACATGGTTGGCCTGTTTGGGATGTATCAGGACTCCTTCCTTGAGCCTGTATACACTCAAGCCACCACAGGTACCTGCAGTTTGCAGCAGTTCAGAGTTTTGTCCTTTAACTCTTTAACTTTCTCTCTCTCCTACAATTTTTAACGATCTCTCTCTTTCAGTTGGTATTTGTGAAGCATACACAGACACTAGACCCTCTGTCGTCCCACTCACAGTGGAGCGTCCACACCTCGCTGCATGAAACAAGAACAACATAACAACCTCATTTCTGTTTCGTCATCACTGTTCCGACACCCCGGCCACAGGGTGCTGCTTCATCTTAACCAACATGCCATGAACCATCCTTTACCCTCCAGCCACTGTTTCTGTCTAGCTGAGAGAGGGCAGGGTGATGGGCACCCGTGCCGCATCACTGAGCCAAGCGAAATGCCCCTCAAATGTTCACCCTTACCCCAAACTGCTCCCAGTTACCAAAGTGCATGAAGCCCCCTCTTCCCTCCCTCCTCTACCATCCCCTGCATCGTGGTGAGTTTTGACGCTGATGTGCTGCAATGATTGCAAAAGCAAACCAATAACTTTCACCCTCACACGCCCGTCACACCATGACAGCGTGACCATCTCATCTCATCCCATCAACCCTCATTCAGTGCATAATTGATTAACCTTGAGGGGTCATTTGCCCACAGATGTGTTCACATGTGAGTTTTAGTGGCATTTGAGGTCTGTTAGTTTGTATGAGTGACACAAAGATAGTTTGTCGATTTTGATCAAGTTTATTTTTTACAGAACATCAAAGTAAATATCCTCATTTCCTTTTGAACTACTAGGTGGCAAATGATTAAATCATCTTGTCATTATCAAGGTAAAAAGCTAATAATGCAATCTGAGGTTAACAGTGACGCCACCTTGTTTTTACATCTGAATGATGCCTAAAATGTCTGCTGCATGTTTGCATGCAGCTGATTGTATTTCTCATTGCATGTAAAATGATATTTTTTAAAGTTTAACTTCCTTCTCTGCTCGAATTGCTGTTGTGCAAGATTATGCAGAATTTATCCTTTCCTCAGTGTTAACAGTTCAACTGCATGATCAGGTCTTCGTCCATATGCATAAAAGACACTTTATAGTAGTCTTATTATAGTTCTTTCTTTGCCACATTTTCACATTTAAATCAACACTTATTTACTTAAAGGCCATTATTCTTCAGCTGTTTACTATGAAGGCTTTTGTGTTCATTCCCTTGGCATTACACGTTTGTTCTCTAATTATTATCATTTTAAAAAAAAGCAAGAGGCATTAATGGTTTAAAGTTCAAGCTGCTAAGTTAATTGTGCAAATTCTTTTTCAAAAACATATGCATGTATTTAATCTTTTATAAAGCTACTCAGACTATGAGGAATTGCAAGTGGGTGGTGGTGAGTGCCCTATAACACTATACACATTTATATATGATAAATCAAACCAAGCAGATACCTATAATTCATTCTGTGTACATTAGTATTTTCTGCAAAATGGTCTTGATGAAAATCTAATAATGGTTTCTCTCTTTAGCAAATCAACCAGTTGTTGGCAATCTATATATCTCAAACTTAACGTCAGAGAGCTTTTCAATCTTCTGGAACGGCACTGAAGGAGAATTTGATGGTTTTATCCTGGAGATAATTGATTCTGATTGGCTGATGGAGCCAAAGGAGTATAACATATCCCACAATGCAAAGTCCCATGACATCACAGGGCTCAGGCCCAGCACTGACTATGTAGCCTACCTCTATGGGACATACAAGGGATCTCGAACGAGTGCTGTCAGTGTTGTTGCATCAACAGGTATTTTGATTTTGTGTTTATCTTACAAAGAATAGGGCTGTTATTAGCTTGTGCATACTCTTCGGTTATTATCTGCTCTAAATAGTTTATATGGCTCTATACACATTCATTGAACTTTTTACAAGACACAAATACATGCATTTTATTTCAATGAATGAATGTATTTTTATATTTTTCTCTCCCCTGTAGCTGAAGAGCCTGATTTGTCCAGGCTAGTTGTTTCTAACATTACTTCAGACAGATTTTCTCTGTCGTGGCGCACAGGAGAGAAGGCTTTTGATAACTTTATAATAGAAGTCAGAGAATCTGCTTTGCCCTCGCAGGCAATGGGGCGCGCTCTGCCAGGAGATGTGCGCTCCACAGTCATGGCCGGGCTCAAAGCCAGCACAAGCTATGACATAAAGCTGTACGCCAGCGCTGGTGGCCAGAACACACAGCCCCTGTTTGATGTAGCTACAACAGGTATCACATCACTACATGCATTTTTACTGACACTGCATGTACCAGCAACATTTGGATATACAAGCACTTGGTGCAACATAACTGAAAAGCCATGTTCTTTTTCTGTTCAGAGGATGTCCCACAGTTGGGGCCCATATCTGCTTCATCTGTGAGCCCACATAACCTCAGCTTGTCCTGGAGCACTGTGTCAGGCCACTTTGATGGTTTTGTTATCCGGGTCAGTGACCCCGAGCAGCAGACTGATACGCTGGAGTTCAGGCTGCCTGGTGAAGCCCGTAACTTTACGATCTCTAACCTGATGGATGCTACAGGCTATGATATTGAGTTGTATGGTATCTCACATGGGCGTCACACTCCTTCTGTGTTGGCCCACGCCGTCACAGGTACTACGTATTTTACTCACATCTTAAACTCTCATCGCTTGTAGAATTACTATTTTGAATTCATTGCAACATAAAGCAAAAGTTATCTAGAGGTCTAAGGGCTGAAATGCATTAAGAGCATATTTGACACACATCATTAGCGTCTACTTTTTACCAATGTGGAAACTTTTTGGTACATGAAAGCATTTGATAGTTTAACAAAGAGGTCTGACGTTCAGGCAGAGAATGAAAGAATATGTTTTCGTTTTGCATTTTGTTCTGTCCTTTTGTTAAAGACTTTAACAGAATAAGACAAATTTGAATTTTCGTGTGCTGTGGTTTTGTTTTATCTTCTGAATACTGGATGCAGTTAGCAAGCTACACAAGTATAATGAAGAGCTAGCATCGATTATACTTTGTTTTTTCAAACTAAGTTGGAACTTCAGTTCTGTCCGGCATGTACCAATGGAAAACTTCAGTAAAAGACGTCAGGCGATCATTTGAGCTAATAGCGACAGCCATTGCAGAAATTGCCAAATGCAATACAATTTTTCTTCATAGACTTTCTGTATTGCATCGTAATGTACGTCTTCTAATTGTCTTGGGTAGTGTCACTGCCTTATTGTAAAAAATCCCAGCAATGTTGTTTTAGAAAACTTTAGGTGAAGATAAAGAGGATGCATTCATTTTTCTACAGTCTATTGTACATCAAGCCCTATGATGCATGATGCCTTATATGCCCTCAATGTGTTTTGGCCTTTAAATCTTTAAAGTATTTAGATGCTCTCATCATAAATGTTGTGACAGCTACTTGTTGCCTCTTTTTAACTGATCACCTCGCAGGAAGAACAGATTTTATTATTTGCTTTTGCAAACATTGCACACTTTAACCTCCTAATGGAATCTTGTCCTCCGACCTCCCCCCTCCCCCACGTGTTCCCTCTCACATACAAATCAAACCCACTCCCCTACAGCTCCTTTGCCTAAAGTGGAAAACTTGACCATTTCCAACATAACCCCCTTCGGCTTCCGCGTATCGTGGGAAGTGATGCAGCAGCAGCTGCGCCAGCAGGAGGAGGTAGCCCCCTCTAGTGGCGGCTTCAGGCACTTTCACATAGTGGTGACAGACTCCGGCTGGCTGCTGGAGCCTCAGGAGTTCACTGTGCCAGGAAACCAAAGTCACCTGGACATCTGGGGCCTCATCACTGGCATAGGCTATGAGGTCACGCTGACCGGGGTGTCAGAGTCAGGGCTTCTCTCTCGGCCTCTGACTACAGTGGCTGTGACAGGTACCACTCACAGCGAGTCCCCCTCGTCTTACTAAAAAGTACAGCTCCTTATTTTGTTGCAACTACTGTACATAGATGATCATTTAAGTGAAGCTTCACCACCACAACCTGGCAGGTCTGAAAATGGGATAGCTTTTGGGATGGAGCGTTTATGTGTTTTGTAATTTAAATAAAACATTTAAAAGAAGAGATATAATTTCAAACTTTCCGTTAATAAATTTACATTGATGCCATGTTTGGGTTGTGAGGCTTCAGCTCATTGTAGTTACCTAACCCTAACACATATTTATAACACTCTTTTCCAGAATGATCTCACTTTTCTTTTAAGCATTTTCTTGGTATGCAGCTCCGTCATCAGGAGGAAGAAAAGTGGAGCTACCATCTGTTTCTTCTTACCTCCAAAATATGAGCAAGCACATTTGTTTGTCTTCATATTTTAAAATGTGTTTTCCTTCAGATTTATGACAACAAATGTCTGTGGATATGATACAGTTATGGTATCATGTCTGTGGTCATCTTTTTAAAGTTACTTTCACCACCCTGCTGTCTTTATACGCACTGGTTCATCAATCTGGCTAGAACTCCAGTGGATGGAAACCCACTGAAGAAAATTAAATGATCAGAAGTAGGAAAACACTGATAAATCAACAGGACATTCTGAGCATGTAATGCCGGTTGATTTAATCTCTAATCTCATTTGTTTCATTATCTTTGAATGCACTGAATGCATCAAGGCTGGCCTTGAAGGCGCATGGGGACTTCGTCTCCCACTGAACCGTTGGAGCCTTTTATGGAATGTGAACCTGGCATAAATAAAACATTTACAAAAAGCATTTTGTCCTTTTTGATTCACCCGAACGTATGCGTGTGCTGTGTTTTTGACCGTTTTCCACTAACGGACACCTAAGCATGGCAAATCGGAGGTGGTGAACAAAAATGGCCATCAGCCTGGAATCTAACTTTGTCCGCCGTCTGGAAACCTTCTTGCGTGTTTGCTGACTTCTTCCAAACTTGTATCTTTGGCCATCTCTCAGAAGTTGATGAATATTGGTGGGAAAAGACAAGATCTTCTGCAAAGTTGTGTTTCCTTGTCTAACCAGAGGCTGAGCCGGAGGTGGACCATCTCTTTGTCTCGGACATCGCTGCTGACAGTTTCCGTCTGTCGTGGACGGCTGATGAAGACATGTTTGACAGATTTGTGATAAAGATAAGAGACAGCAAACGGTTAGCTCACCCTAAAGAGTACAGCGTCCGTGGCGATGAACGAACCAAGGTTTTAACTGGACTCATGAGTGGCACAGAGTACGAAATCGAGCTTTATGGTGTCACATTGGACCAACGCTCCCAACCTATTACTGGGGTTGCTCAGACAGGTATATGAACAACAAGTGTGCAGTTTTTATACTAATTACTAATTTTTCTGAGTTTTGGGTGTGATGTCTGCTGTCAGAGAACTGAACCCACAGCCCCACTAATCATCTTTATTTCTCTGGTTTAGGCTTATCTCTGTGTCTGACTAATGGAAAATTGTCTTTTGGGAAACATCATTTCTGGACTTTAATATGGATCCCTTGAACTCAAAGTTAGTATTAGTATTGTTAGTATTTCCTTCTATTTAATGCACCTTTTTTCCCTTGCTTTTCTGTCTGTGCATATCCATTTGCTAGGCTTGAACACTCCAAGAGGACTCCACTTCTCAGAAGTGACAGACTCCTCAGCTGTAGTTCACTGGTCCATACCTCGCTCTCCAGTGGATAGCTACCGTATCACCTATGTCCCCTTTGAAGGAGGTAAGGTCAGCCAGGGTCATTGTGTTGCTCCAATGCTTGGTCTATGACCAAATACATGCTAAACATGTATCCCATGTCCTACTAATGCTAATGTGCTAATGTGATAAACTAAGATGGCATATATGGTTAAACATGACTTGCTAAACTTGATAAATGCTTTATGTGCATATCAGCATGTTGATATTATTTTGCTCAGATCACCAGTGTGTTTGGGTTTATTTCTACAGACATGTAGACATGCAGAATTGTTCTTTAGACACCATTTAAAATCAATCAAAATAAACACTACTACAATATACTACTTTAATAAAGCTTAGTGATACACAATGCTGTGGAAATGTACAAATTGTCACAACTTGACTGATCCTTTAAAAAAGCCCAGCATTCGTCTTGCTCTTTTTTCATACTCTGTCCTCTCTCTTCTACAGGAAGCCCAATGACAGTGACTGTGGACGGCAATGTGTTTGAGGCTTTGCTGCCCAATATGAGCCCCGGCAAAACGTACCAAGTGACTGTGAGTGCTGTGAAGGGTTTGGAGGAAAGTGACCCCAGCACTGACACCGTGACTACAGGTTGGCTTTCTTCCTCTCTTACACAGTCCTCCTGACATTTAATGGCGTTTGAGTCAGTTCACAGAAAATTGAATCAAAGTCATTGCTCTTGGCACCATGTTCCTGTTTGTGCTCCTTCAGGTTTGGACAAACCCCAGGGCCTGACAGCAGTCAATGTCACCGACACCACCGCCTTGTTGCTGTGGCAACCCTCTGTGGCCACTGCTGATGGCTACGTCATCACTTACAGTGCTGATCTCGGTGTGTTTCCGCTCTGTTTACGGCCATTTATCTGCATTAGCCCTTAATTTAGGAGTGAAAGTGATATTTCTATTCATCACCCTGCTTTCCTCCCATGAGCTCAGTGTGTATAAATGACAAATTTCACTTCACTTTGATTGTGTGATTTGATTTATTGACATGAGTGTGTCTGGTCTCTCAGTGTCCCCCGTGGTGAAGCATGTTTCTGGGAACACAGTGGAGTTCGAGATGGGCTCCTTGGTTCCAGGAACCCACTACACAGTTGGAGTACATGCTATAAAGGAAGCTCAGAAGAGTGACTCCGCTGTTACTGAATTCACTACAGGTAGGCTCTGAGGGAAGACCAGTCAAAGAGTATGACCAGAATATTTGAACAGATTCTTGTATATTTTGTAGCTTCAGCTGTTTCCATAAATGATAAATCTATAGTTTGACATATTTTTTTTAGATGTGGACCCTCCTCGTGATCTGACTGCTATTAACATCCAAACTGACAGTGCAACTCTCACATGGAGACCACCGCAGGCTGCTGTCACTGGTTACACACTCACCTTCTCCTCTGCTGATGGTACAATCAGGGTATGTACATCAGTTCAATCACTAACAACACTGGTTGTTTTGCTTGTTTAAGAGCAAAAACCAGACTGTGTGAACTCATTACTGAGCATTTCCAGAGCATGTGAAAAGGTTTTGAGTTGATTTCCTAACTTTCTTTTTTTCAGTTTATACTCACAGGGAATCAGGCAATCAATAATAGATTTAATAACATTTTGGTGCAAGGAAACTCAGACATCTAAGACCTACTTTTGAAGAGTAACTTCAAACTCTTCACTTTTAGATGCAAGAAACTACAAATTTCTCATAATCTGGTTTATAGTTTGTTTGTTTTTGTCACCATAGCTCTTGATTTTAACGCTTTCTGTACAACAGCAATCTACTTTAGTTTTGCATATTGTTAATAAAGGCAAAAAGCAAAAAAAATATTTTGCTCAGTTGGATTACTTATTCTCCTTCTGCTCTTTATAAATGTTATTTCTTCATATATTCGTGGTTTCAGGAGGTGGTGCTGAGCCCAACAGCGTCCTCTTATAGCATGACTCAGCTAACCGGCTCCACAGAGTACAATGTCAGACTGCAGGCCATCGCCGGAGCCCAGAGGAGTCGTTATATTAACACCATCTTCACCACCAGTAAGAACCAAAACACACACAACCAGCACCCCACTTATTTTTGCTGTTAATCGTCTGTCTGTATTGCCTAAACTGTCATTAACTAGGCTTGACGGTATCACTTTTTAACAGCGAAAGCTCTGGTGACGAGTTACGCAACAGTCCAGATGCACGTTAGAAAGATATTACTTCTTCTAATGCAAATTCCATTAATTCAATATGATATCCCAGCCACATCACCTGTGCTTATTTTCCAATCTGTCTGAGCTGCTCTCAGTAGATTTTATTTTCCTTTTTCGAGACATTCTTTCTTTCCAAGGCCCTCGCTCTCACACGACACCATATCCTGCCTTGTGCAGTTTTTATGCAACAGAGATGAAGATAAAGCAACTCTGTTGCCCGAGGTCTCAGAGATGATGTCTTTTTAATGTGTGCTTCTAGTTGGACAGCTGTACAGACGCCCTAAAGACTGCGCTCAGATTTTGCTGAACGGAGAGACGACCTCGGGCCTGTACACCATCTATGTGGGAGGAGAGGAGAGCCAGCCCATCCAGGTTTACTGTGACATGACCACAGATGGCGGAGGATGGATGGTGCGTAAATCAACCTGCTGGAATCCAATTAAAGGCCGTTTTGAGACCATAATTCACATTGAATAAGATATGATCGTACCTATGCCTGTTTTTCTAATGATGGGCAGCAACCCGGGCCTTGCTTGTTATGATTACTCTGAAGCTGTTGTGACACTCATGAAAGTCAGTCCTCTTCAGGTTTTCCTCAGACGCCAGAATGGAAAGCTGGAATTCTACAGGAACTGGAAGAACTACACTGCTGGCTTCGGCAAGATGACTGATGAGTTCTGGCTGGGTAAGAGCGCTCGTCTTCTAGCTTCGCTGCCCTCGTCTCTCTCACTCATCCCCTTCCTAATTCACACATACTAAATTATTGCAGGTCTCTCCAACCTCCATAAAATCACAAATTCTGGCCATTATGAGCTGCGAGTGGATTTGAGGGATAACGGGGAGTCAGCCTACGCTCAGTACGACAAGTTTACGGTTGCAGAGCCAAGGACACGCTATAAAGTCTACATAGGAGCATTCAGTGGAACAGCAGGTGGGTATTGGATTAAAAAATTACTTTGTCGCTGAAAACTACACTTATTTGCTTTTTTTTGCTGATAGATGAGGAAAAACTGCACCACTCTGTCCAATAGATATGAAGCAGGAGACTATTATCTTAGCTTATCATAAGCAATATTTACATTTATTTAGTTACTTATTAGTCTCTGACTTTAAACCAGATGTGCAGGTATGATAGTCAACTTTCCTGTTTAACTCTCAGCAAGAAAACAAAACATAATTGCCATAGTGTTTTTTTACAGCTTTTCTTAATCAAATAGACTGTGTTTAATTGAATAATGTGTTGACAAGCATACCCCAAAGAAGCTGTGTGTCCTGCTGTCTCTACCAGGTGACTCCATGACTTACCACCAGGGTCGACCTTTCTCCACCTTTGACAATGACAACGATATCGCTGTGACCAACTGCGCCTTGTCCTACAAAGGTGCCTTTTGGTATAAAAACTGTCATCGTGTCAACCTCATGGGGAAATACGGTGACAACAGTCACAGTAAGGTATGTGTATGTACGGATGATGTATTCACTTAGATATTATTTTAAATCTCTTAATTATGTGTCCATGTCTGTTCTGTTTTCTGATTTTTATTTTCCCCAGTTACTCATAACAAGTTCCTCACTTGCTGTTAACAGTATTTCAACCAGTATATCTGTTACTTCTCTTTACGCTATCTTCAGAGACATAAAGTACAAAATAAGTCATAGGGACTTTAGTTCTTAAATCTTATTTTCACTTACAGTGTAATAAAGAAACAAATCAGAGTTCCCCCCATTACTGTGAATTATGGGTGTACATTATGTTGTGGGCAAAGTTGATGACAGTTGACGACAGTTGTGACATGAAAGATATCTTACTATTGAAGCCTCTTTCCCATGATTAATATTCCTTTTTTTCCCACAGGGGATCAACTGGTTCCACTGGAAGGGCCACGAACACTCAATTGAATTTGCAGAGATGAAGATTAGGCCAGCCAACTTCAGAAATTTTGAGAGCAGAAAAAAACGATCATAGATTCCTCGTGAACACCCCTCCCTCACCCTCTACACCTCATCTCCATCCCATGAGCCTCGTCACCACTCATGAACTGTGTTCCCTCATCCCCAAAACTTTCTCTGAAAAACACAAAGACAATCACGCTGAATGTAATTCAGTTCTGGCAGTGAGAAATGAAACTGGTAAAATAACACCAAAGAATCAAACAGTTAGCCGTTTTTGTGTAGCTGTCCCAATTTGGCACTGCTGTGTGTGTGATTATATTTCTGCGTTCCCACATTTTGGGTTCCAAAAAAAGTAGAGGTGAGTTTGATCAGCATGAATGGACATATAGTACATGTGTTATTGTGAGCAAACACTTTTTATCATTTGAGAATCCAACATAATGTTCTGTTTATAGATCCACTGAAGCAGTCACATGTCAAAGGCACATAGTCAGAGGGCGTCAGGCCGCTCACATCCCTGATGTAATGGGAAGTTAATTCAAGATTTAACTACTTCAATTCTTCCATCTTAAACTGAGTTAATGACAAGAATAAATTATATAAAATTATACATCTTAATGAATAAATGAACTATGAGATGTTGTCTTCTACTTACTGTACAACCAAGGGGTCATTTGCATTTGGATCCCGGTAAAAAACATTGAATTCATATTTAAATTTTTGATAGAGAAAAATCTGATGCTCTGCAACCTCCAATACAAATAAAAGTATTAGTTTGATAAAAGTGTGTGTGAACTCCTCTTTTTGAAATTGACATTTAAGTGAGTTCTACACACACTCCAGCAGATGGTGGTGTTTACTCTTGATGCAATACTGGTTAACAATGTTTGACTTGTAAATGTAAATGGTTGTCTTGTGCTTCTTTGGAGTATATTTAACAGAGCTATTGACAGTAAGTATATTCATTATTCATAATATCTGCACACCTTGTAGGATATTGAAAGCATTGAATTCAGTGCCCCCCAAAGGGTCTAAAAAAACGTACATTTATAATTTACAAATCTCATGTATACTTTCATTTGTGGAGTTTCAGTCAGTGCCATCAGACCTGTAACAAACACTGCTGCAGCAGCTGCTGGGAAGCTAATCGACCCATAATAAGTAAATGTCAATTTTAGTAAAAACTTAAATTAAGTCATTGTTTTAATTAATCCATCCATATTTTTTCAGTTTTTCTGGGTCTAGGTCACAGTCATTGATTAGCTATAGTAGGGATTATTGTTTTATACAGCTGGGAAATACAGACAGAAATGTGACATAAGTATCAATAAATCAATGTTCTTAATAAATCGTTTTAGGTTATATTGTTCTTGTTGACTTTTCCCCATTCTTTAACCCCCACGACTGTGAAAAGTGTATTAAATTCTATTGTAGACTGCAGAAATCCTGTTATTACCTGTCTGATATCAGAAAACTGCATTAATGCAGGAGGGCTGTTACTCCTCACTGAGAGACTAAGCTTTATAAATTATTTCAAAAGTTTTATTTTGTTTTTATATTATATGCATGTTTATAAAAGTCTTCTATAAAACTATTATATCGCTACTATTTCTGTATGAGGATTTTTTTCCACTTTTGCAAAGTGCAGGTTAAAATAAGTCTTATCTGTTTTTTGCAACCGGAGCCCTTTGGAGCCTTTTGTGCACAAGATTAGGAAAATCAATATCTTTCTACAGTTGTCATCAAATCCATCCTTTAGGCAAACTGAACTGCTCCATATCTAAAGGAAGGCTTGCTGTGTTCCCGTTCACTGGCTCTGTTAAACTCATTGCCTGTAGCAAGGGCGGACGTTGGTGTTGGAAGGCTGCCCATCTTTTTAAAATCACAAGAGCCTTAAATGAGAGATCATTTTAATGAAACATGACTGATCTACGTGTCCTCCTTTCCATTGCGTTTGGCTTGCAAGCAGCGTAAGGTCATTTCAGCCTCTCCACATCAGGCAGGTGACCTCGTGATCACTCTCACCTCTTGCAGCATGGATCATTCATCTTGATCTGCAGCCACCTCGGTGTGCTCTCGGCACCCTCTGGTACTGTGTGTTTGCTTTGCTGCTCGCTTTAATAGGTGCATCAGATGCTCCTTGAAAGCAGTCAGACCAAGACTCAGTGTTTGCTCCAGTCACAGTCACAGTCATAGTTTCTGAGTATTCGTTCTTAGATCAACCTTCATGCATTCCGAGAAACCTGACACACTCAGCTGTTGAAAGTTTAGGATGTTGGGACATTTTGTTTGAATATGACGATGAGGAATGCAAAGTGGAACGATGGGACACTAGATGTCGGCTGTCACAGAGAAGGGAGTTTTCCACTGAGAAATAAATGTTGACCTGGATTTCTGCCTATGCAAATCACTAAGATCACATTTCATCCTGAGATGTTTCTGAGAAAGGACTTGTGCTTAAGAGTCAAGTAACCTTATAACATGGCACTGAAGAGCACTAGAGAGTGCCCTCAACGTTTAGGTGAAGGCTTAGAAAATCTTCTTGCACTTGTGTTTGTCAAAATCCGGACCACATTTGACCCCAATTACTTCCTGTTGTCAGGAGGACTGATAAGAGCTGATAACTTCCCTTGTTAAGAGGTAGTATTCTGAGAGGTCATTTCTGTAGATTTTCTAGAAATCTAACCAAGCAAATGACTCAATTTTAGGTTTCTAAACACCTTCAGGCTAATATACCTCATGGCCGGGGCTTTTGGATGGATTGTGCTGGTGTTCATAAGACAGCGAATCCTAATGACCAATGATCTTAATGAAACATGATTTCTGGACTTTTTCTTATTCATCACCATAAGACTGTTGACCCTTTTGAGTAAAATATTCTGACAACTATTTGATGGATTGCAGAGACAATTAGTATTCAAATTCATGTCCGCATAAGGATGAACTGTATTAGCTTTGACGATGGCTTTTTATCTAACACCACTGGGTCAAAATTTCAGTTGGTCCAATTTGATAGGTTGAGCTTCATGTTCAGTGCTAATTAGTCAATGTTAGCATGCTGACACAGACATCTAAGTAAATAAATATATCAGTAAGTTATCTGTCATTGTGATACGGTAGAAAGAATCCACTGGCATTTAGGTCAAAGCAATGCTGTGTTTAAACTTGCACAGCCAAGCCAACATGACTAATGGCAAAGTTAACGAGTACACGTTCAACACATTGCAGAACAGACCCATCACTTGACCTCTATTTGAAATATATTTTTGCATCTGTCATTTAAACTCAATCACGCTAATGTTTAAAACACTGCATCTGGAACTGTGGGTTCTCCAGATCTGCAGGATGATGTTTTTCACTTTTTCAAACAATTTCACACTTCAACTGCACCCAATAGTTTTTGAGGTAATCATAGGACAGACAGAAAGAGTCTTGCATCTTGGTGTTAGCGTGTAGCTCAAAGCACAACTGAGGCAAAGTTTGCTTTGAGTTTAATGTGTCCACACGAGAGAGTTTAAGACGTCCCTGCAGTAACCTACTATATACATCCTGTAGGCCAATATGTAGTCTGCAGTTCAGCAGAGACCTGTGGCAATACATGTGAACCAAAATTAGCCAACAGTTCTCAGAACTGTCATGGTGTTGCTACACATTGTGATACTCGCAGTATTTGAACAGTGTTATATCATTGTTTGCTCAAAGAGCTGGTTCAGATTTACACAGCCAACTCTCTCCTGCTGATGCAACAGGCTAAAGACTAGTCTGCCTATTCACATTCTGGTTTCTCTTCACTTAAATAAGCATTTTATTAGGTAATGTTTTATATATTCTTTTTTTATTATTATTACAGTATGATTGGGTGCTGTTTCTCCAACATATAACAGAAAAGGGAGGGCTTGAATTGTGTCTGAGAGTAAAATATATTCTGAAAACAACATGAAGACTGTCCAGAGCTTCAGCTTGAGGTCAAATAAGAGCCAAAATAAAAATGTGATTTCCGTATGTGCCCATTGAGCAAAGGTTACTCTGTTGCCTAAGAAAACCTGTTTGCATTAGTCACGCCATGCAGCCTCCCTGAAACACGCTGGGCTGCCATTAATCATGTTTTTTTCAAGGAAACTTTTTCCCAAGAGTCTGTGCTATATTTGAATTGGCTCTGCTCTCGGCGCAGAGTCCCTGGCACTGTGTGAACATGTATCTAAATCATCTGCCACGGCCCTGTCAGTGCACTCCACACTACTTTCCACTCCACCACTGGACATATGTAATTGAAAAATGGGTAATTTCATGCTCGGTCTGATTATTCTATATGCTGAGTGAATTCCTCATGCATGTGCTGTAAATTGAAGATGACGGTGGCAGAAAGAACATGCTTTAATTTGGTATTGCATGTTTAAGACTACAGATATAATCATCATTTAAATTTCATTTTGGCTGTTTTTAACCCTGAGTTGCAGTATTTTTCTTATGTTTTTTTTACGTGCTACAGAACAGTATGAAGCACAAATACAAGAGGGTTAACTCCAGGTTGACTGTACCACAAAAGAGGCATTGCATATGTTGCCTGGAGGACTGCTTAAAACAGACTTCAAATAATACACTAGACAAAAATGTCAGGACATTGATAAATGCTGCAAATTCCATAATATGCTGCATTCATATGGTTAATAACAGCAACATTGCAGAAGGAAAGCCTGTCTGGTACAGGCAGACTTGCTGCAGTCTTACTTACTGAGAGGGACATTCAGGTAATACTGGCATGTTATCGTGGTTACTGACCTTAAGTCACATCCAAACTATTTAAGTCACATGGTGGAATGACAAGCGTATCGTCAAGTTCATTACATTGTATCATATGGCTATGTATGTGTGTGTATGTGTGTGTGTGCGTGTTTGGGTATGATATATAAAATAAGATTAGAAAAAGATATTTTTAACGCTTTAACATGAATCATTCCTCCATGCCTTAAGAGACCCATTACTAACACAAACTGAGTTACAAGAAACATAGGCCTAATTGATTTTTTTTATATTTTCAGAACATAGTCTTTGTATTAATCTGCCCTTGCCTGACACGGTTTTGCCATCCAAAAATGTATTTTTACATATTTCAATGTAACTTATATTTCATTTTTAGAACCGTATACATATTGTGCTGTGTTTCCCATAGGCTACTGTAACTGCACAACAACTGGAGGCAAATACAAGTTAAAGAAGTGAGCACAGTAATAACAAATTACACTCCCTGCTCTGTGGTTACTGCAACGTGGCAATGTGCACTCAGGCGTTTTGCAGTCAAGTTCATGGACCGATTCTGAAGGATCTAATTCATCGCTTCAGACAAACATAATATTCATCATCAGTTGCATCAATTACATGTTTCAGAATACTTCTGATCAAAAGATATTCTACAATCAACAAACTCATCCTGTCATTTGAGTTAATTTCTTATATCAGTAATTCAATGGTTGAACAGAACAACAGTCGGCAACCCAACAGACAACAGACAACACAGTGTATGATATTGCTTAATATATAATATATTGATTAATGGTTTAAAATTAACTGCACTGCATTAATCCAAAGTGGTTACAACCGTTAAACAGTTAAAATGATGCAGTGCCTTGGCAGGATGTTATTTATCCCATGAAATAAAGCACAGCTCTTTATGTGCATGATGCTGTAGAGTCACGTACATAACGTAAAGGACTGTGGAAAATTATCCCTCTATAATCGTTAATCATTGTGATCATCTCCTGACATCTGTGGGCTCAACAATGGATTCAGTCATTCAACGTGTCATCAACATTTAAGTGTGGAAAATGACACAGAGAGGGTCTCATGGGCTCGGGCTGGCAGGGTGGCAGTGACCTCCCATGTATACCAACATGCATCAGGGTTTACAACATATCAAGATGCTGAGTGATCCCCTCTAATGGATCCCTATTTCATAGATTAACAACAGAGCTCATTTAGTTAATCACTGAGGATTGGATCAAATTTATAGATTTGATGCTATTGTCCATTTCAGAAAAGCAGAGCAATTACATGAAAGCCTCAAGGCCAGATGTCTGACCTCTGATTAAAAGCCAAGAAACCCGAACTGACAGCTACATTAAACTGAATTATTTGACTGGGGCTTTGAAGCAATGCAAGTTTTGATCTCTTTTGTTCTGTGTGCACTTGCTTTCCCCCATTTTAGTTGAAATGAAGTGAGCTTGTAATCCGTACATTATAGTGCATGGCCATTCCTTCTTTGCTTTACATTGAGAGCATTAGGGACAAAATACATTTCATTAGATCGCTGCAGATGTACGTCAAGTTGGACCTGAGCCTAAGAGGATTGTAGCTGTAGCTTTAGAGCATGCATGTTGGACCTCACATATGACTGGCACAAGCTGCTTCATCACAGCACATACTACAGAGATCACAACCCCAATTTCTTTACCTCATCAAGTTGCCATCTGGACTTGGGGCATTTTGGGCCCAAAGCTCCTTACAGCAAATTCAAACAAATTCCATCAGCCCATACATTTGTGAATGTATAGTACAAGCCATGTCTATAGAATTGCAAGAGCAGTCCTGATTAAAAAGCTTGTTTTCTAACTAAAGGACATGTACTTCCTTTATATTGCATTTTGAATCAGTCATGTAAGCCTTATGCTTAGATTGCATCCAATTTTTCTGAAAACTATGTTTCATTCTATATTGCGTGTTTATCAGTTACATTCTTTAAAGCACAGAACATTTTGGGTTAATAGACATATATTTGCTTTTTTTGCACAAAGACAGATGAGAAGCTCTATACCACTCTGATGTCTATTTTAGTTTAGTATAAGTGGGGGGAGGGATGCCAAGCCGAACTTTTTACAAAGGTACAAAACAACAACTTGCAGCAGATCTCATTTTTACAGATATAACAAGATACAGATATAACAAGTTAATTTTTCAGGTTTAGAGGCACTAGTAGATGCATTGTTTAACCTTTGGGCATAATCAGGCTTTCTGTTTCCAGCATCTATGCTAAGCTAAGTGAACCAACTGCTGGCTGCAAATGAATATTTACCATACAGACATAAGAGTGATATCAGTCTTCTCATTTAATTCTCCAGAACACGAATGAGCGTATTTCCCAGAATATTAAACCATTCCTCTGAACTGCACTTACATGTAAGGAGGATGATCCCTTACTTCATTATTCTGTATTTGTGTGTGTGCATGTTCACTCCGGCTCATGTGTGCACTGTGCAACAGGCATGCATTTGTTTTGTTTATGTGTTGCAAAAAAAAAAAACAAAACCAAAAAACAAATCAACTCTGAAAATCCCTTTATTATAGCTGTTGTACCTGCCCCTATGCCGCCCCCTCCCCTCATTTGATGATGGTTTTAACTCTGCAGCTCCAACAGTGACATAACATCCCGGCTCAGAACGGGAGCACACAGGCTCGGTGATGGGGATTACAGCTCATTCTTCAGAGCGCTGCGTTTATTTTAGGGTCCGACTGGATAAAACAGGATTAGCATCACAATGAATCCCCAGGCATTCAAACCCAGAGGTCAGCTCCTCCGTGGCCTTTGACATTTGAAATGTTTATAAATCCCCATCTGTGTTGTAATAGCTAAACATAGATTTGATCAGCTGTCATTCCGGTGAGGTGTCCATTTTTGATTAGTGTCGTGCTTTTTCAAACGGCCTGTCCGGTGGTGACAGGTTTTATCTGCCTGGGCATTTTCGGCGCATTCTCATTTGCTTTACTGTAGTTCTCAGTCCGTGTTTGATAATTGATTTCTTGATGTATTTTTTATTTGTATTGTACTGTGTGGTGATAAATTTTATCACTCAAGTGAATATTGCTATAAAGCCCATCTGTAACTGCAATAGCAATATTCTGTCTCTGATAGAGCTGCTGGCCTGCTATTTTATCAGATAAAAAGCAAATAATAATAATAATAATAATAATGATAATAATAATAATAATAATTTTAATCTCAAATAAAACAGAAAAAAAAGAAGTCATTTTAAAGAGTCAGCCAAAGCACTATAAAAATCACCCCAATTAATGAGGTGACTGATTAACAATATAAGTTGAATCTTGGTCATATAAAGCCTTTAAAGAAAAAAATTTAAATAAATTCTTCATCAAATGGAGCCTGTGTAAAGACACAAAAAATAGGAGTGATTTGATTCATCTTGTGAGTTAGAGAATTTACCTAATTTTCATTATTGTCCTGAGCTATTGGAAACACGCCTGTAATACAGTGGGCAGCTGGTCCTCAAATGATAAGTTTAAGTCAAATATAACCCTTGGATAGAACAGACTTCTTTATACTTGATGAAAAAACGACCCTGCTGGAATTATAGCAGAGCTGTAGATGACTGTAGAGGAAAACTTTTTAAAAACCCAGATTTTGAATAATTTAGGTGCAGAAAATTCTTTACTGGCCTGCTGTTATGGTTGGACAGACAGCTAAGGAGTCTTGCAACATTTACAGTGTCAACAGACATAAAGGGGAACTCCATAGATGTCAAACATCAACAGTTGCATAGAACTCTAGTTGATGTCAATTGAATCAGCATTGGCTGGGGCTGAAGACTTCAAGAATAAAAGTGGAAAGTTCAGTGCAGGAAGAACACCCAAACCTTCAACTTGACTGACAGTGGTGAAGCTGCTTTGTGGATAATGTGCACGATATCTGCAATGTTCCACTGAAATGATTTTTAACTGTCCCTCGTGAGTCTGACTATATTAAAAATAGGCCCTAATATTGACCCTTGAGGAACACCACAGGTAAGGGTGTCTGCATTGACAGTGGTGAAACAAACAAGAGCCGTCTGCTCAAGACTTCTAGCTTAGATTTAGCTCTGATCTCATTTAACTTTTTGGACTCATGATGGAGATAAATAGAAAATTCAGGTGTGTGTTGGCCCAGCAGTCGCTAACATAACCTTAAGCCTTAAGCCTGAGGCAAAGATGACGAGCAAGCTTCCACAGTCTGATAAGCTCAACTTCTACATCTGTTTTCACTGCTAATCCTCAAGGCCCGCAAACAGACTTTGATGTGTAAAATCAGTGGAATCCTCCTTTAATGCAGACCCATTTTCTAACCATCTAAAACTGATTAGTCAGCTGTGTTAAATACAGAACCCAAATCAATCAATCAAGATTTTCATAAACCCTGAAGAACGCATGAGAAAAGAATTCATTTGTACTGAACCCTAATGCGATTTGTAGGAAAGTACCCAAAGCACGAGTGAAAAGACTGAGGAGGAGGAAACTGAAGGCTAAATGTCAGCTGACAAGTACTCTGTCTCTCAGCACTCCTCCGTGTTCACATCCTCTTTGAAAGAGCACAAACCACAGTTTTCTAATGCCGGCCTCTGAGGAGCAGTTTGTGGTTTTCATGTCTTGTTCAAGGGCACCATTATGAAGGAGAAAATAATATTTCTCATTCAGCACCCGGTCAGTTTATCTGTGACACTTAAAGGAGGTTAAAACTCAAAGAGAATTCCCATCATCTTGACTGAACAAGTTATGAGCTCAAAGCCTGAGAGAGGTGGCTCAGATTAGCTCACATGGGTCATCATGAGAGAAATGGATCATACTCAAGGCGAACATACTGGCTGTTTTAACCTGTGCTGACACCCTTGTTATTTTACGCTTGTAATAAACTTACTTACTACTATCCATCAGGTGCAATATGACTGAAATTCATGGTCTCCAGAGAGTAAATTCAGCTGACTTTGGTGCTTTTCTGAACTTTCCATTTATTCTATCAATTTACAAACTGAGAACCGATCATATCTTCACAAAGATGATACCCAGAAGGAGTCTTCTGACTTTACATTTGCACATTTTCATTTTCTTTGTGACGTTAGGATTTAGCTCAAAGCACTGCTGTGCCAAAGTACAACCTCACACGTCTGTAGACTCTTGTTAAAACTGCACCGTACCAAAGTCTCCTACGTGTCTGAGATTAAATCTGCAACCAGCAATTATCATGAATGCCTATAAAAGCTTAACATCCACTGCATTGCGTAGCTTGTGTTCAGTTGCTTTAGAGATCATATCTCATGTTGATTGAAGTCATACCTGAAGTTACACTCTAACAGCAATTTATTATTGCCCAACATCTCACGTAGACACTAAAGGGATGATTGGTGATGGGAGCGATGGAAAGTAATTCATTCTTTACAGCCTTGGGCACAACTTTTGAGATGGAACAAGTGAGGTGGGGAAGACTTAAAATAAATACAATTGCCTTCGACAGACTTGTTAATGTGTTATAAAGACAAAGCTACAATCAACAATCAGCTCTTTGTTTCTGAAGCGGTAGAGATTCTGTTAGTCCTGCTGGTTGTGTTGTGACATGACGGAGTTGTTATGAAATGAAGGAATAACGGCGTAATGGAATCATAATTTACGGTGTGGTCCTCTCTCGTGCGGCAGCAGCACTTCCGTGCACACACTCTTACTAATAAGAGCTGATGTCATTGCAGCTGGGTGAACCCTACCTCGTTAATTATTGAGAGACCCATATTACACATTAGCAATTAGATAATCGCCTCAGGCATTATCTTGGAACATAGTCCGGAGACAGCATTATAGATTTACATTCCTCTTGGTCTGGAAGCTTTTTGGGTTTAAAACCTCCTGAAATCTCAGCTTGAGATCTTAAGTATTTTTCTAGGACATTAAATAATCATGACCAGTAGACAACACTCAGTGTGAAAACATCTTTAGATATGAAAGTTTTAAACTCAGGCTAATCTGCCTCATCAGGACTGTGTGGGTGATCAGATTCGACTGACATTAACCAAACAACTGTCATCAGATTCAAAGTCAAACATTACAAAATCTTTCCAACTGGTCCCCACCCACTAACATTGCCATTGTATGTTCATGGATGATCATTTCACTCATAGTAAGATGCTGATTAAGTTTATTTTTTTCAGGGGCTTTATATGAATGCACATATGTTGGAAATTCTGTGTCTTTAGTGCTGTGCTTAGAATAAAGTCAAAGTTTAAGTAAAGTTTAAAGTCTGAAACAGTCTATACATCGTCAGTACATAGTATTTCAACACAGGAAAAAATATTATGTTGATGGGATATTCTAAGACTTAATGTAAAAAAACAGTATTGATATTGCAACATGAATTGATTGTGTTACTCCTGTAATTAGTTTTTGGTGCACTTTTATTAAGGGGGTGTAATTAAGAACTAAGTTTTTAGAACTACAATTCCCTTCATTTGGCTTTGCAGGATGTAAACAGGAGGTATACTCATGTTATTAATTGTTGGCTACAATCAAGCCCTAAATATTTAGCCTGTATTTGTTTTAAATTTGAGCAAACTGGCATTATTAACAGTACACTGAACTAGCTGTTAGCCGTTTATGTTATCTGTTATGTGTTTGCGGTGTATCATGGGCATATGTCTGAATAACTGACACTGACAGAACCTTAAAATCATGATTATCAGGCATGCTCTGAAGTTATAAGGACCTTCCTTTTTCTATGATCTCTAATCAGATTTGTGGACATTCATTCAAGACTGACATCCAAGTCATTGATATCCTGGAAAGTTTAAGTCCCATTGAATTGAAAATGAAGCGCATCGTGTCTGCATGCTCAGCTTTGACCTTAATTGGCTTCATAAGCTATAATTGAATTCCAGAGAGTAACTAAATAACTTCCTGTGAGTAATTCATTTCAGGTATTTCAGCTTCTTAAAAAAATGTGCACTTCTTAGGAGCCATTGTGCAGACCTACACTAAGGTTTAGACCTGTCTAACCAAGTTCAAGGACCTGCAGTCACCTTTATCATCAGTTAAGATGATTGCGATCAAGATAGACCAGATGTCTTCATATCTCCCAGACACCACATATTGCTCCGGCAAGAGTCGCTTAGTCAGGATAATGGCCTCTATTATTGATTAACAGTGTGAGTATTTACAGTGTGCACACTACTGCGGGGCAGCCACAGAGTGCGATGCTCTCAGCAGCATGTGACTAGGTACTAAAGTCGCCTTATTTCATTTGACACAGCCTGTAAGTGTAGAGGCTGAGGTTGTTTACAGTGTGACTAATTAGGCTGGTTCTTTTAGGGGTCAGGTATTCATACAGCTGGACACCTGGAGGCTCCCAGTGTAACCACATGTTAAACCCTGGGTCATTTGATAAGAGGCAGTGTGTGAGTCTGAGGCAGCCCTACGTGTATTTTTGGAACAGCTGACTGCAAAACAAAACTGAATTTCCCTGTTTGTTTTCAGTGTAATTGCCTTCGGTCGAAGCTAAAGTCTTTACTTAAGATCACTTGTTTAAGAATACTTGGCCTTCTTCTGGGAAGCAGGAAGAGATATCTGTGAAACCCAGAAAGTGTCTTTTTGTGCATCGGTCCATGCTCCAGATTATGGCTGGTTCCTGTTTCGTTACTCATCAAAGTTATCATGACAACTCAGTGAACTTGCTTCCTGGAACACGTCAATTTCCAAAAAACAGACCGAGCAGCTCTGTGGATTCGCACGGCTGTGATCGTATCTCATCTAAAGGAGTCACCAATGGAACCTTTTTTTGGTTTTGCTGAAACATTCATGTCAAAGCAGCGTGATGAAGAAGGTTGGGGAGATTTTACTGATGCAGAAATATCCTTTGACAAAAAAGTTCAAACACATTTGACAGAATAAAAGCATGAGAACCTTTTCTCAGAAGAAATGTGGATTACTGTTAAAATACTCCCTCAAAACGTTGGACTCCAGATAGGAATCATTCTGCAGATCAAATTAAATCAAATAAAGACGAAACGCACGTTACAGATCGTGTCAGTCGTCTTCATACTTTGTAGGGTGACGATTGATGGACTTTGGTCCCAAATTACTTCCCTGTGATCTCTTTCTGAGAGGTGCTCATCGATGCTGCAGATATATCTGTTAAAAATTAACAGAGTCCTGTGCAATGCCAGAGCCCTTGTTCCCTCTATCAGGCTTTTTTAAGATAAGCCGTCTGAACCCGTTGCCTTATCTTGAGAACTCATCCTTTACAACTCTGTAACCAGTGTGGCTACATTACAGTCCACCTATCTGACCTAGAAGAGGAGGAATTCCCCTTCTTAAAGGACAGAGTGAAGAAAAACCAAAAATATGGGAGGGAAAACTTTTTTAGGTTTAAGTTAATGAGAATTGTTAATAACTTGCTATCACATGCAAACGTATAACAGGGAAGAGGCCAGTGTAACTCATACTGCTTCAAGCAAGCCAGCTTATATAAGCTCGAGCACTGTATCTTTCTGATGTATGATTTGCTTTATAATATCTCGACCTACTGTATTTGTCCTTATGCAAACTCTGAGCCATTGCAAATCCCTGTCATTAACTGTGCTCTGCAGATTATGCCCATTAATCACAGTTATAGGAGCCATAACAT